>SSNS01000125.1:1685653-1699280 GCA_006937985.1 Aphyosemion australe
AGGAATCTCCAAGGAGCCATGGCAAAAGATAACACACAAAAACCATGGAACTTATCTTCGTGGCTCATGACTGGTCCTTGGTGGCAATTATTACTGAAGATTTCGACTCCATTGATTGTCATTTTGATACTGTTTTGTATATTTACTACTTGTATGATTCCTTGTTTTAAGACTTTAGTTAGTAAAATGATAACTAATACTTTTGTTCAATATCAAATGCTACATACTGAAGAAATTCCTGAACCTGATACTACAATTTTAAATTCTCTAAAAAGTGACCTCCAATGATGTTTGCACCGAAAATGAATGTTCAAGTGGTGTTTAACTGATGTTATGAGTCATTTGTATGTACATATTATTCGATAAATCAGGAGGGAATGTTAGGATTTTTAATAGTAGTTTATCTCATAATATGTGTGTTTTGTCTTAAAGCTTTTGTTTTACCAGTTTAATGAAGATCTTAAGAAACTAAGTGACCTACTTGTTTCTATACCTATGACTGAAACAGCATGAGATTGGAACAGTTCTCTCAGTCTCTTACAGAATCACAAGATTCTGACTGAACAAACGCCATACATTCCCTATTAGTCACACTATCCTGTGACTCCATACATTCACTGTTAGACATACCATCTTGTGATAAGGTATCTCATGACATGTGAATACTCCTTTGTCTGCTATGTTCAATAAAAGGAAGTTGTGCTGAGGAAGAAGCCAGAGTGAAGCTCAGACATCGCGTTTGTGCTCATGTGTTGGTTTCCTCTCCTTTGCAAAGCTTTCGTAAAACCATTACTTGTTCTGTGTGATTATTTATGTTGTTATTTTTATAAAATAGACCCAACAGTTACATTTTATAAACTCAGCTGAGATGATCGACTGAGCGATGCAGAGCACCGGGAGCTTTTCTCCGTTAGAGCTGCCTGCAGCTCAGATCATCTGACAGGTCACAGGGACACCGCGTCGCCGCCACAGCTCCTCGGATCCACGCGTCCCCGGACGCCGGACCTTCTCCCAAACTCCTTGTTCCCTGCTACGCTTCGCTCAGCGGAGCCAACACTAATATATCCCTCCACTGCATATTGTAACCATTTTTGCCTCCATCTGGATGATATTGAGGACGAATTGCTCCAAAAAATGTCACTGACACGCGTCTGTCTACTTCTTTCCATCACGGAAATCTGCGGAGCTGCAGTATTTGATCCACTTATTGTCGGAGTTGGCAACAGTAACTAAGGGGGGCGGGGCTCGGCAAAAGGTCAATTGAAAGAGAGGCTACGACAAATGAAAAGATTAGAAGTAAGATTCATGTCTGAAGACAGTGAAGGAAGACAGGCAAGAAGAAGAATGGAGGAAAACATGACTGTTTACAGATTTGTATCTGATACTCAGAGGCTTTTTTAAAAACATCTAGGGTGGATTGCACTAGGGATGGGATGAAATATCGTTTGGCGAAATCTCGCGATACAAAACTTGACAAAATGCATCAAGTTAAAAAAAATGGATTGCGAAATAAAGAGTAGATGGCACTGCTGCACGATTTGTGTATGGCAGGTAGACAGTCTAAACGCTTATGAGGCATCTGGAAGCCTAAGGTCGTTTATAAGAGCTCAGACCGTGGCGGTAATGTTGCGCAATCATGTCCGTTATATAAAAGATTACGGTGGCATAAAGGAGGTATGGGGACGGTCTCTGAGCTGTCACGGACTTCCGTTTATCTTGGACATAACTTGCTTTTTATTGCGATCAAAGCCGCGCTCGTTGAGTTTTTTTTTCCACATTTCTCTACAGGTGTGTGTCCTCCACCATCACTGTGAACAGTCAGATGATTTGAGCTGCAGATCTAACTGAGAGAAGCTCCCGGAGCTCCGCATCACTCCAGTTTATCATCTCAGCTGGTTCGAAAACGAAACTTGTGGCCGTGTTTACTTTCATTTTCATTTTATAGTTCCCAGCCGGACCTCGGCATTAATTCATCACGTGGTCATGACACCTCCCTCTGTTAAGTTAATGTGTGTTTATAAGACCGGCGCAGCCGCAGTATTACAGCAATATTACTATCAAGCGTGGCGGCACGAATGCCGCAAAATTCGGTAATACGCTGATTTGCTGACTTATAAAAAGGGCTTATGGTGGCAGGCTGACAGCACTATCTGCTGATTAAGCAGGGTAGAACTAAATGAAAAAAAAAAAAGAATCCGGGGAGCAGTGCAGTGCGTCGTGACGTCGTCACGTCAAGTCACAGCGCCTGTTGCAACAATACTGCAGGCAGGATACATTGTTTCTGCTCAAAGATCACTGATTACACCAGAACATGTTGATATGTTAGTTTTTTTGAAGAACCAGTCCTGAGATAACTTAACCTAGGATTAGAGCAGCACTAAGGGAGTGTTCTTGTTTGTGTTTGGCCTCTTAGGCCTTGTGTTTCTCTGTGTGCAACGGAAACAAAAATAAACAAGTTGTTATTATACAGTAATTTTTTTTCCTTTTTTGATATCGTATTGTGACGTATCGTTTTGTGACTATGACATATTGAGGTGCATCGTATCGTTAGTTTAAGTGTATCGTCCCATCCCTATAGCACCAACAGGGTTTAATTTAAACTAACATTAGCACTAATCAGAGATTAGGAAAAACTCAGTTTAAAATGACTTAAACCAGGGTTAGAGTTAAGCAGAGCTGCGTTACACCACTTAAAATTAATCTCAGTTCAGTTAAACTCAGTTTATTTTTTAAACTGTGCTTAAATTGATTTAAATCAAGAGGAGTGGATATTGAAAAAAAATCTACTAAACAAACAGGCTATGTTATTAAATTATAAACATCAGTGTTAAGACTTTTTTTAAAATAGTTTTTACGTCTATGGTTAAGACCCTGGATATCTAACAGATGTTACATTGAAAAATCTCCTTCTCTCTGCTCTTCTCACCCACTGACTGTTATTTTTGGAGCATTTAACAGCATTTGCGTGAAGAGAAAGTTTATTTAGCGATTTCTTGTAGTATTTCTACTCCTCCTTTGCTTTTTCTCTCCATTTCAGAAGATTTGAATAGATCACGTTAGCTAAGCTAACTGCTAAGCTAGCTCTACACACCAGAGCAGATACAAAACACTAGCTAGCTCAGCTTCAGCGCTAACCTAGCTCCACACCGGTGCAGCTAAAGGGTCCCTTTGAAAAGGAGCAGGTGTTTCAGGCTATGATTGGACCAGCTCTGTGTAAGTGAAGGAAATAATGAGCTGCATAATGAACCAGAGGTTCGGAAACAAACTGTTGTGCTGCAGCTGACTTTTTTTTTTTTTTGCCAAACGCAAGAAGGACCAGCACGTAATCAACCCAGCCCAATGTTAATCAAGGTGCTGGTTTTATGGGTTGGTCAGAACTAGGCAGTACTGCGAGAAGTAGGGGTGCTGGGGTGCTGCAGCACCCCCTGCTGGTTACCTCAAAGATTTATTTATCTCAGTGTCGCAAAAGCAAATTTTAGACTTTTTTGTTAAGCCTCGAGAAAACAAAAGGAGATGCAGCAACAGTGAGTTCTGGGGTATCCTGTCATGTATCCGGTCCAAGATAGTGCATTTACAGTTTACTTTGCAGTTTCTATTGTGCTTTGTTTGTATTTAAGAGACTTTTTAACACAGGCAAATGTGTCCCTCATTCTCCTCCACCTCTTCATGCGCTCGACATCTCTCAACCCACGTTTCCCGTCATTTCCGTCCACAAATAAAATGCTTGTTGTGTATCTTTATACTCCTCCGGTCACGAGTCAATAAAACGTTCATATTTCAGACTTTTTCCACGAGGTATTCTTCAATCTGCTCTGTGTCTGCTGCTAGATATCTTCGGGCTCTCTTTTTATTTGAGGGCAATGGCGGTACTGGTGACGTATTTAAAGAAAGCGGCGTCCTGGCCAATCATAAACTTGCGTGTTGTATTGTTCGACAAATGTTTAGAAAAGTGGGCTTGACTCCATTCGTCCTTGCGAGCCTGTTGGAGAGCCCTCGCAAGAACAGATAATGGCGTTGCGTGTCTCCGTGCTGACGCAGACGGAGAAACATAAATTAGGCTTTAAAGGCACACTTGTAGCCCAGTCCAGTCACCACCGAAATGACAAAAACAGCAGCAGCAACACCCCGAGAGTGTGATGACAGGGACCAGAGATGTGTTGACAGTGTTGTTTCATTATTTTGTATTGATTTCTAATAATGAGACTCATGTCAATGCTTATACTACACGTAGGCTATGATTCACCTGTACATAACGAGTTGAGCGCAGCTGTTTTTTTTTTTTTTTTTTTCAGCACCCCCTGCTGAAAATATGTTCCTGCGGCTATGGAACAAGGGATTTAACAATACTCAGTCCAAGACCTGACCTTACAGTACACCATTCACAGTCCAATACGTCTGAGGGCTGCGGTCCAAAGACGCATTAATATTTTTGCTTCTGTACAGGTTTCATACAGGTTTGCAGTTGAACATAAAGACGGGGGAGCAAAAATGGTGAACATAAAAGAGACTGTCTCTAAGCATTGTTTGACCCATCTCCCATACACAGCGGTTAACACTTCAAACATGGCCAATCACCTCCGATGCCCCCACCCCAATGTATCGCTTTCTGGAAGCAGAACATTCAAGCATGTAACGCCAGGGAAAAAAGAGCAATCTCTCGCCAATGCCTTTCAACAAACGTTTAGCATCAGCTCAGATAAGCACAAAAAAATGAGCCACGCTGTCGGCGTGTTTATGTTTAGCTCATTTGTTGGATGTTTACAGTGAAACCGAGCATCCCTGAAGAGACTGGAGGTGATGTAGAGTTGCGCAAACACAAGGAAAGATGATCGCCATGAGCTCAGAGCCATAAGATGGTCACTTTATTTGATGCCACCATTACAGCCCCTCACACAACACACTCCCGAGTCCCGCTCGCCTCTCCTCTCAGTGACACTACATGTCATATCTGGTTAGCTGCTCTCTTCTTGGGTTACAACAGTTTTAAAATACTGTAACATATACAATATTAAAGAGGCACTTTATACTATTTTACATTTACCGATACATTGAAAAGGCACTTTAAAAGTGAAATTTCTGTTTGTCTCTGAACATATTATTATACACTGGACTTCAAGTAATACATCTGAAAATTTCTATTATTGTGTGAATAAAATACATTTTGGAATTTCAGATTTTCTTAAACTTTTCTGAGATTCAAAGTGGACCAAAACCGGACCGAAACCGTTTCCCAAAAACCGAGGTACGGACCGCACCGTGGGCAAAGTAGGCCGTTGCATCCCTAGTCAGAACAGTATGTAAATTTTAAATAAATATGAAAAAACAGTCTCGGTAATGTCTGCCCACGATGGTCAGTTCAGTGAAGGCAGCAACTGGTTGATAGTTTTATTGGATCGACATTTGACTTGAAAAGAGCGACGTTGCTCATCTTAAGGCTTGTTGGAAAAAAAACATCAGCTCTAAAATAAACCAAAAGTTTATCTTGATCATAAAATTCAAGTGAACTGAGCCTGTTTCTCAATTTTCATTCAGGAACATCATCATTTTGCTAGATATACCTCAAAAATACATTTATTGCAAAAGTTAAACCTCCTCATCAGCTGTTTTCAAATTAATCTTAGATCATAGTTTAAATTGGGGTTTAAAATTGTGATGCAACAGGCTTAAATTTAAAATTGATTTATTGTAAAAATTAAACTAGGTTCAAAAGAGAGGTTTAATTTTAATTTTAAACTAGGCTTAAAGTTTGGTGCAACACAATTTAAACTTAAACCATGATTTAATCTGAGTTTAAAGTTAAACCTTGTTGGTACAATCCACCCCTAGATTATATATGATGGATGGATGGGTCTGACTATACACTTTTTTTGGCATTTTATTTTTCCTTTCTTTCCTATCTGTCTGTAACATATGACATAGAGCAATTGCAATTAAAAAAAGGATTGGACTTTTAGACCTGTAATGTTGATATGTGTTCCTGTTTGTAGCATCACGCATAACCCTTTGTGACCTGACCCACCACAGGACAGGAGGTGGCGTCATGAGGAGCTGCGCCACGCCGGCATCGCTGACCAAGAGAAGATGGTGGTGGAGCTCGGACCTGCTCACAACATCCCCGGGGCACACACTGCTAGCCGAGTGCTGATGAAGCAGCACTAGTCCGCATGGAGCTCAACTCAACTGAACCAGCCAATCGGACTGGACCACTCTAGCAGTCGTTTGGAGGTGAGGATGTTTGAGGTTAGGCGGTGGAGGATGAGACAGTGACCACTGACCACTTGAAGAAAAACAGGGTGCAAGACCTCTGGTAGTCCACCACCCTCTGACGCACTCAATCACAGTGGGCAAATAACTCACCAATGGATCTACTTTGGTCAAATCGTTCTATCATGGTTTAGACTTTGTGAGGATGCAAAAGCAGGTGAGTAATTCCAGCAGGCAGCCAAGGAGATTTAAAGTCTTTAATTGTTGTGATGTCAGGAACCAAGAACAGCAGAAAGAGCAGGATCAGAGATACGCAGACGAGCCGACAACCATCCCAGGAACAAGGTTTAAATACATGAGGACAAAAATGATCAGCGATACAAGAGGCAGGTGGGACCAGTTAACACTAAGAAAACACTAAACTGGAGCTTGTACCTGTTACCAACATCGTGGACCAACCCTCGGGGAACATACCGCTAGCCGGATGCAGCTGTAGCGGGACTTGTCCCTGCAGAACTCAGCCCAACTGAGCCAGCCAAACAGAATGGAACCATCTAGCTGGACCACTAAAGCAGATGTTTGGCAGTGAGGACATTTGCGGTGAGGCTATGGAGGGGGAGAGAGGTCCGGCTGACCACCCGAAGACAAACGGGGTGCACCAGCACGAGACCACTGGTAGTCCACCACCATCTGACGCACTCACTTTCAGTAGGCCAAGAACTCATCAATAGATCCACTTTGGTCGGATTGTTCTGTCATTGTTTAGGGTGTGTGAGGATCCAAAGTAGGTGAGTAACCCCAGCAGGCAGCCAAGGACATTTAAAGTCTCTTTAAAGTCTCTTTAAATGTGGTGCTTTGAGTTCCCTTCGGGTAGGAAATGCGCTATATAAATAAAACTTCCTTGCCTTGCGATGTCAGGAACCAAGAACAACAGAAAGAGCATGCACAGGAACAGAGATACGCAGATGATCCCACAAACAACACAGGAACCACAGGGTTTAAATACATGAAGACACAGGTGATCAGGGAAACGAGAGGCAGGTGGGACCAATTAACACTAACAAGACACTAAACAGGAGCTGGAGAAACGGAGCACCTGATGCCCAAAACAAAATAAAGACCAAAGAAGGGCAGGCGCGGAGGGCAAAAAAACCAGGAGACTCAAATTCAGGAGAAAGTGGGAACACCTCAGACAGGAAACAGGATCACAGGAAACAGAAGCTCAAGAGGCTCCGACAGAGCCAAAAGCGCAGACGAGGAGTTGAGGACACCACCTTCAGAGGACAGGAGGTGGAGTCAAGAGGAGCTGCCCTGCACTGGCAACGCTGACCAAGAGTACCACTTCCAACGTCGCAGACCAACCCCCGGGCGACACACCCTTAGCCAGGTGCCAATACAGTGGGATTTGTTCCGATGGTGCTTAGCCCAACTGAGCCAGCCAACTGGACCTGAACTGTCGGGCTGGACCACTGGAGTGGATGTTTGGCGGCGAGACCCAGGAGGCGGAGACCCAGGAGACAGAGACCCAGGAGAAGCAGGAGGCGGAGACCCAGGGAACAGAGACCCAGGAGACACAAGAGACGGAGACCTGTGAGACAAAGGATGTGAAGACACAAGAGACGGAAACACAGGAGAAGGTTGGACCTCGGGCAAATCCACAGGAGAAGACCAAACCTCCAAGCCAGGCTGCAGAGCAGGGGTCTCTGAGAAAGGCTTTACAGCTCTGGTCGTCCAGGGCTGCGGCGTAGACCCCCTTGGACTCCTCCAGAGATGAGTAGGAGGCATCAGGAGGGGCGACAGTGAAAAAAAGCGCAGACCAGGAGACGAAGACACAGAACACTTTGTAAACTGACCCACCACAGGACAGGAGGTGGCGTCAAGAGGAGCTGCACTGCACCATCAACGCTGACCAGGAGGAGATAGTGGTGGAGCGTGGACCAACGCCCGGGCGACACACCCTTTGCCATGTGCCGATAAAGTGGGATTTGTTCCCACAGAGCTCAGCCCAACTGAGCCAGCCAACTGGACCGGGACTGTCGGGCTGGACCACTGGAATGGATGTTTGGCAGAGAGACCCAGGAGGTGGAGACCCAGGAGACAGAGGCCAAGAAGACACAGCAGTCGCAGAAGGAGGAGACCCAGGAGACAGACACCAAGGAGACATAGGAGGTGGAGACCTGGGAGACACAGGAGGTAAAGACACAGGAGACGGAGACACAGGAGGCGGAGACACAGGAGGCTGAGACACAGGAGACACAGGAGACAGAGACACAGGAGACTCAGGAGGCGGAGACACAGGAGACTCAAATTCAGGAGGAGGCGGGAACACCTCAGACAGGAACCCAGGAAGCGAAACCTCAGGAGGCAGGACCTCAGGAGGCAGGACCATAGTCAACGAAACCTCAGGAGGATCATGCGGAGCCACAGGAGACGGATGGACCTCGGGCAAAGCCACTGAAGGAAGCTGGATCTCGGGCGGCGCCACTGGAGGAGGTTGGTCCTGGGGCAGAGCCAATGGAAGAGGCTGGACATCAGGCGGAGCCACAGGAAGAGGCTGGACTTCAGACAAAGTCACAGGAAGAGGCTGGAACTCGGGCGGAGCCATATGAGTAGGTTGAACCTTGGGCGGAACCGCAGGAGCAGGATGGACCTTGGACGGAGGCAAAGGAGAAGGCTGGACCTCAGGTGAAGCCACAGGAGAAGGCTGGACCTCCAAGCTGGGCTGTAGAGCAGGGGCATCTATGGTAGGCTGCACAGATCTGGTCTTCCAGGGCTGCGGCTTGGACCCCCCAGAGACAAGGATGAGGCATCAGGAGGGGTGACACTGAGCCAAAAGCGCAGAGCAGGAGACAAAGATGCAGAATCCATTGTGACCTGACCCACCAGAAGACAGGAGGTGGTGTCAGGAGGAGCTGCGGCGCGCCAGCAACACTGACCGGAAGGAGATGATGTTGGAACTTGGACTACCTCCCAAAATCGTGGACCAACCCCTTGGGGACACATTGCTAGCCAGGTGCAGATGAAGTGGGACCTGTCCCTACTGAGCTCAGTTCAGCTGAGCCAGACAACTGGACCGGGACCGTTGGGCTGGACCACTGGAACAGATGTTTGGCGGCAAGGACGTTTGTGGTGAGGCGGTGGAAAGGGAGACTGACCACCTGAAGGAAAATTAGGGTGGACCAGCACAAGACTTCTGGTAGTCCACCACCCTCTGATGTACTCGATCCCAGTGGGCCAGGAAGTCACTAATGGATCCACTTTGGTCGGATCTTTCTGTCATGGTTTAGGATGTGTGGATCCAAAGCAGATGAGTAACTCCAGCAGACAGCCAAGGAGAGACTTTAAATCTCCTTGGCTGCCTGCTGGAGTTACTCATCAGCTTTGGATCCACACACATCCTAAACCATGACTGAAAGATCCGGCCAAAGTGGATCCATTAGTGACTTCCTGGCCCTCTGGGATCGAGTGCATCAGAGGGTGGTGGACTACCAGAGGTCTTGTTCTGGTGCACACCATTTTTCTTTGGGTGGTCAGTCGGACCTCCCTCCCCCTCCACCACCTCACCGCAAACATCCTTGCTACCAAACATCTACTTTAGTGGTCCAGCCCGACAGTCCCGGATCGGTTGGCTGGCTCAGTTGGGCTGAGCTCTGTGGGGACAAGTCTCGCTTCATTGGCACTCGGCTAGCTTTGTGTGCCCCGGGGGTTTGTCCACAACATTGGGAGTGGGTCCAAGCTCCACCACCATCTCATCCTAGTCAGCGTTGTCAGCGCAGTGCAGTTCCTCTTGACGCAACCTCCTTTCCTGTGGTGGTCAAGTCACAATGGGTTCTGCGTCTTTGTCTCCTGGTCTGAGCTTTTGGCTCAGTGTCGCCCCTTCTGAAGCCTCCCACTCATCTCTGGGGGGTCCAAGGGGGTCCAGGTTGCAGCCCCGGGTGACCAGATATGTGCTACCTATCTTAGAGGCCCCTGCTCTGCAACCCGGCTTGAAGGTCCAGCCTTTTCCTGTGGCTTCGCCCAAGGCCCAGCCTTCTCCTTTGCCTCTGCCCAAGGTCTATCCTGCTCCTGTGGCTCCGCCCAAGGTTCACCCTACTCGTGTGGCTCCGCCCGAGGTCCAGCCTCTTCCTGTATCTCCGTCTGAGGTCCATCCTCTTCCTGTGGCTCCGCCTGATGTCCAGCCTCTTCCATTGGCTCTGCCCCAGGACCAACCTCCTCCAGTGGCGCCGCCCGAGGTCCAGCCTCCTTCTGTGGCTTTGCCCAAGGTCCATCCGTCTCCTGTTGCTCCGCTTGATCCTCCTGAGGTTTCGTTGACTGTGGTCCTGCCTCCTGAGGTCCTGCCTCCTGAGGTTTCGCTTCCTGGGTTCCTGTCTGAGGTCTTTCTGCCTCCTCCTGAGTTTGAGTCTCCTGTGTCTCCGCCTCCTGAGTCTTCTGTGTCTCTGTCTCCTGTGTCTCCTGTGTCTCAGCCTCCTGTGTCTCCTGTGTCTCCGCCTCCTGAGTCTTCGCCTCCTGTGTTTCTGCATCCTGTGTCTCCCAGGTCTCTGCCTCCTGTTTCTCCTGGGTCTCTGCCTCCTGGGTCTCTGTCTCCAGTGGGCCACCAGAAGAGGATGGACGATAGGCAAAGCCACAGGAAGAGGCTTGACCTCGGGTGAAGTCACAGGAGAAGACTGGACCTTGGGAGGAGCCTCAGTAGAAGGCTGGACCTCTGCAGAAGCTACAGTTGAAGGCTGGACCGCCAAGCCAGGCTGCAGAGCAGGGGCCTCAAAAATCAATGGCCCATCTCTGGTCACTCTAGGCTGTGGCTTGGAACGCCCTCGGACGCCCCAGAGATGTGGAGAAGGTGTCAGAAGGGCCAACACCAAGCCAAAGCACAGTCCAGCTGGCGAAGGAGCAGAACCCTTTCTGACCTGAGCCGCCACAGGACAAGAGGTGGCCTCAGGAGGAGCTGCGCTGCACCGGCAACACTGACCAGGAGATGGTGGTGGTGCTTGGATCCGCTCCCAATGTTGTGTACCAACCCCCGGCGGACACATCGCTAGCCGAGTGACAATGAAGCTGGACCTGTCCTCACAGAGCTCAACCCAACTTAGCCAGCTAACCAGAACGGGACCGTTGAGCTGGGCCACTGGAGCAGATGTTTGACGGCGAGGATGTTTGCGTTGATGCAATGGAGGAGGAGGGACGTCCGGCTGACCACCCGAAGAAAAATGGGGTGCACCAGAACAAGACTTCTTGTAGTCCACAACCCTCTGAAGCACTCACTCCCAGTGGGCAAATAACCCACCAATGGATCTACTTTGGTCAAATCGTTCTGTCATGGTTTAGGGTGTGTGAGGATGCAAAAGCATTTGAGTAACTCCAGCAGGCACCCAAGGAGATTTAAAGTCCTTTTAATTGTCATGATGTCAGGAACCAAAAACAGCAGAAATAACAGGTTCAGGATCAGAGATACGCATACGATCCGACAACCATCACAGGAACAACAAGAATTAAATACACAAGGACAAAGGTGATCAGCGATACAAGAGGCACGTGGTACCAATTAACACTAAGAAAACACTAAAAAGGAGCTGGCAAAATAAAATTCGACATTACCCCCCCCCCCCCCCCCCCCCCCCCCCCCCCCCCAACGGGCAGCACCTAATGCCCAGAACAAAGACCAAAGAAAGGCTGGTGCAGTGGGCAAAACACCAGGAGACTCAGATTCAGGAGGAGGTGGGAACACCTCAGACAGTAATCCAAGAAACAGGACCACGGGAAACAAAACCTCAGGAGGGTTGGGGCGGAGCCACAGGAGAAGGTTGGACCTCGGACAAAGCCACAGGAGAAGGACGGACCTCCAAGCCAGGCTGCAGAGCTGGGGTCGCTAAGAGAGGCTTTACAGCTCTGGTCATCCAGGGCTGCGGCATGGACCCCCTTGGACTCCCCCAGAGATGAGTAGGAGGCATCAGGAGGGGCGACAGTGAGCGAAAAAGCGCAGACCAGGAGACAAACATACAGAACACTTTGTGACCTGACCCACCACAGGACAGGAGGTGGCGTCAAGAGGAGCTGCACTGCAGCATCAGCGCTGACCAGGAGGAGACAGTGGTGGAGCGTGAACCAACGCCCGGGCGACACACCCTTAGCCGGGTGCTGATAAGTGGGATTTGTTCCCACAGAGCTCAGCCCAACTGAGCCAGCCAACTGGACCGGGACTGTCGGGCTGGACCACTGGAGTGGATGTTTGGCAAAGAGACCCAGGAGGTGGAGACCCAGGAGACAGAGACCAAGAAGACACAGCAGACGCAGGAGGAGGAGACCCAGGAGACAGACACCAAGGAGACATAGGAGACGGAGACCTGGGAGACACAGGAGGTAAAGACACAGGAGACGGAGACACAGGAGGCGGAGACACAAGAGACACAGGAGGCTGAGACACAGGAGACACAGGAGACAGAGACACAGGGTCCTCAGGAGGCGGAGACACAGGAGACTCAAACTCAGGAGGAGGCGGGAACACCTCAGACAGGAACCCAGGAAGCGAAACCTCAGGAGGCAGGACCTCAGGAGGCAGGACCATAGTCAACGAAACCTCAGGAGGATCAAGTGGAGCCACGTGAGACAGATGGACCTCGGGCAAAGCCACTGAAGGAGACTGGATCTCGGGCGGCGCCACTGGAGGAGGTTGGTCCTGGGGCAGAGCCAATGGAAGAGGCTGGACATCAGACGAAGTCACAGGAAGAGGCTGGACCTCGGGCGGAGCCATATGAGTAGGTTGAACCTTGGGCGGAACCGCAGGAGCAGGATGGACCTTGGACGGAGGCAAAGGAGAAGGCTGGACCTCAGGTGAAGCCACAGGAGAAGGCTGGACCTCCAAGCTGGGCTGTAGAGCAGGGGCATCTATGGTAGGCTGCACAGATCTGGTCTCCCAGGGCTGCGGCTTGGACCCCCCAGAGACAAGGATGAGGCATCAGGAGGGGTGACACTGAGCCAAAAGCGCAGACCAGGAGACAAAGATGCAGAACCCATTGTGACCTGACCCACCAGAAGACAGGAGGTGGTGTCAGGAGGAGCTGCGGCGCGCCAGCAACACTGACCAGAAGGAGATGATGTTGGAACTTGGACTACCTCCCAAAATCGTGGACCAACCCCTTGGGGACACATTGCTAGCCAGGTGCAGATGAAGTGGGACCTGTCCCTACTGAGCTCAGTTCAGCTGAGCCAGACAACCGGACCGGGACCGTTGGGCTGGACCACTGGAACAGATGTTTGGCGGCAAGGACGTTTGTGGTGAGGCGGTGGAAAGGGAGACTGACCACCTGAAGGAAAATTAGGGTGGACCAGCACAAGACTTCTGGTAGTCCACCACCCTCTGATGTACTCGATCCCAGTGGGCCAGGAAGTCACTAATGGATCCACTTTGGTCGGATCTTTCTGTCATGGT
>SSNS01000125.1:1703536-1751006 GCA_006937985.1 Aphyosemion australe
AAAAGCGCATACCAGGAGTTGAAGACGCAGAACCCTTTGTGACCTGACCTGCCACAGGTCAGGAAGTTGCGTCAGGAGGAGCTGCACCGCCCCGTCAACGCTAACCAGGAGAAGATGGTGGTGGAGCATGGACCAGCTCCCAACATCGTTTACCAAGCCCCAGCGGACACACCGCTAGCCGAGTTCCGATGAAGCGAGAATTGTCCCAGAGGAGCTCAGCCCAACTGAGCCAGCCAACCGGACTAGGACCGTCGGGCTGGACAACTGGAGCAGATGTTTGGCAGCGAGGATGTTTGCGGTGGTGGAGGGAGAAAGAGGGCCGGCTGACCACTCAAAGAACAAAGGGATGCACCAGAACAAGACCTGTGGTAGTCCAACACCCTCTGACGGACTCACTCCCAATGGGCCAGGAACTCACCAATGAATCCACTTTGGCCGCACCGTTCTGTCATGGTTAAGGGTGTGTGAGGATCCAAAGCAGGTGAGTAACTCCAGCAGGCAGCCAAAGAGATTTAAAGTCTCTTTAATTGTGGCGACGTCAGGAACCAAGAATAACAGAAAGAGCAGGCACAGGGTCAGAGATACGCAGACAATCCGAAAAACAACACAGGAACCACAGGGCTTAAATTCATGAGGACACAGGTGACCATGGAAATGAGAGGCAGTTGGGACCAATTAACAGTTACAAGACAGTAAACAGTATCTGGGAAAACCAAACACATCATTACCACCACCCCCACCCACCAAAGAAGACTGGACCTCTAAGCCAGGCTGCAGAGCAGGGGCCTCTGAGATTGGCGGCACAGCTCTGGTCACCCCAGGCTGCGGCGTGGAACCCCTCAGATCCCCCAGAGATGAGAAGGCATCAGGAGAAGCGACACTGAGCCAAAAGCGCATACCAGGAGTTGAAGACGCAGAACCCTTTGTGACCTGACCTGCCACAGGTCAGGAAGTTGCGTCAGGAGGAGCTGCACCGCCCCGTCAACGCTAACCAGGAGAAGATGGTGGTGGAGCATGGACCAGCTCTCAACATCGTTTACCAAGCCCCAGCGGACACACCGCTAGCCGAGTTCCGATGAAGCGAGAATTGTCCCAGAGGAGCTCAGCCCAACTGAGCCAGCCAACCGGACTAGGACCGTCGGGCTGGACAACTGGAGCAGATGTTTGGCAGCGAGGATGTTTGCAGTGGTGGAGGGAGAAAGAGGGCCGGCTGACCACTCAAAGAACAAAGGGGTGCACCAGAACAAGACCTGTGGTAGTCCAACACCCTCTGACGGACTCACTCCCAATGGGCCAGGAACTCACCAATGAATCCACTTTGGCCGCATCGTTCTGTCATGGTTAAGGGTGTGTGAGGATCCAAAGCAGGTGAGTAACTCCAGCAGGCAGCCAATGTGATTTAAAATCTCTTTTATTGTGGCGATGTCAGGAACGAAGAACAACAGATAGAGCAGGCACAGGAGCAGAAATATGCAGATGGTCCCACAAACAACACAGGAACCACAGGGTTTAAATACATGAGGACACAGGTGATCAGCGAAACGAGAGACAGGTGAGACCAATTAATACTAACAAGACACTAAACAGGAGCTTGACAAACAAAGCACCTGATGCGCAAAACAAAATAAAGACCAAAGAAGGGCGGGCGCGGAGGGCAAAAAAAACATGAGACTCAAATTCAGGAGAAAGTGGGAACACCTCAGACAGGAAACCAGGAAACAGGATCACAATAAACAAAAGCTCAGGAGGTGCCGGTGGGGCCACAGAATACGGCTGGACCTCGGGCGGTGCCACTGGATGAGGCTGGACACTAGGCAGAGCCACAGGAAGTGGCTGGACCTCGGGTGGAGCAACAGACAGAGGCTGGATCTCAGGCGGAGCCACAGGAAGTGGCTGGCCTTTGGGCCAGAGCCACAGAAAGAGGCTGGACCTCGGGCGGAGCCACAGGAGAAGGCTCGACCTCGGGCGAAGCCACAGGAAAAGGCTGAACCTCCAGGCTGGGCTGCAAAGCAGGGGACTGAGATAAGCAGCATAGCTGTGGTGACTTGGAGCTGCGGCCTGGACCACCTTGGACCCCTCAGACATGAGGAGGAAGAGACAGGAGTGGCAACACTGAGCCAAAAATTGCAGACCAGGAATTGAAGACGCAGAACACTTTGTGACCTGACCCACCAGAGGACAGGAGGTGGCGTCAAGACGAGCAGCGCCGTGCCGGCAACGCTGACCAAGAGTAGATGGTGGTGGAGCTTTGACCCACTTCCAACGTCGTAGACCAACCCCCGGGCGACACACCCTTAGCCGACTTTAGGAGGCAGGACCACAGTCAATGAAACCTCAGGATGATCTAGCGGAGCCACAGGAGATGGCTGGACCTCAGGCAAAGCCACTGAAGGAGTCTGGACCTCGGGCGGAGTCACTGGAGGGAGCTGGACCTCCGGCGGAGCCACTTGTAAAGGCTGGACCTCAGGCAAAGCCACAGGAAAAGGCTGGACCTCAAGCGAAGCAACAGGAAGTGGCTGGCCTTTGGGCCAGAGCCACAGAAAGAGGCTGGACCTCGGGCGGAGCCACAGGAAAAGGCTGAACCTCCAGGCTGGGCTGCAAAGCAGGGGACTCTGAGATAAGCAGCATAGCTGTGGTGACTTGGAGCTGCGGCCTGGACCACCTTGGACCCCTCAGACATGAGGAGGAAGAGACAGGAGTGGCGACACTGAGCCAAAAATCGCAGACCAGGAATTGAAGACGCAGAACATTTTGTGACCTGACCCACCAGAGGACAGGAGGTGGCCTCCACACCCTTAGCCAAGTGCCGATAAAGTGGGATTTGTTCCCACGTAGCTCAGCCCAACTGAGCCAGCCAACTGGACCGGGACTGTTGGGCTGGACCACTGGAGTGGATGTTTGGCTTAGAGACCCAGGAGACAGAGACCCAGGAGGTACAGCAGACGCAGGAGGCAGAGACCCAGGAGGCGGAGACACAGGAGGCGGAGACCTGGGAGACACAGGAGATTTAGACACAGGAGGCGGAAACACAGGAGGCTGAAACACAGGAGAAACTGGAGGCGGTGACACAGGAACCTCAAACTCAGGAGTAGGCTGGAACACCTCAGACAGGAACCCAAGGAACGAAACCTAAGGAGGCAGGACTTTAGGAGGCAGGACCACAGTCAATGAAACCTCAGGATGATCTAGCGGAGCCACAGGAGATGGCTGGACCTCGGGCAAAGCCACTGAAGGAGTCTGGACCTCGGGCAGAGTCACTGGAGGGAGCTGGACCTCCGGCGGAGCCACTTGTAAAGGCTGGACCTCAGGCGGAGCCACAGGAAAAGGCTGGACCTCAAGCGAAGCAAAAGGAAGAGGCTGGACTTGGACAGAGCCACAGGAAGATGCTGGACCTCGGGCGGAGCCACAGGAGAAGGTTGGATCTAAGCCGAAGCTCCAGAAGAAGGCCGATCCTCCAAGCTGGGCTGCAGAGCAGGGGTCTCTGAGAAAGGCTTCACAGCTCTGGTCACTCAGGGCTGCGGCATGGACCCCCTTGGTCCCCCCCAGAGATGAGTAGGAGGCATCAGGAGGGGCGACACTGAGCCAAAAGTGCAGACCAGGAGACGGGGACACAGAACACTTTGTGACCTGACCCACCACAGGACAGGAGGTGGCGTCAAGAGGAGCTGCACCGCACCATCAACGCTGACCAGGAGTAGACAGTGGTGGAGCCTGGACCTGCTCCCAACGTCGTGGACCAACCACCGGGGGACACACTGCTAGTCAGATGCAGCTATAGCGGGACTTGTCCCTGCGGAACTCTGGCAAATTCACTGAAGGAGTCTGGACCTTGTGCGGAGTCACTGGAGGAGGCTGGACCGCGAGCAAAGCCACTGGAAAAGGCTGGACCTCGGGCGGAGCCACAGGATGAGGCTGGACCTCAAGTGAAGCAACAGGACGAGGCTGGACCATGGACAGAGCCACAGAAAGAGGCTGGACCTTGGGCGGAGTCACAGGAGTAGGCTGGACCTCGGGTTGAGCTACAGGAGAAGACTGGACCTCAGGTGAAGCCACGGGAGAAGGCTGAAGCTCCAAGCTGGGCTGTAGAGCAGGGGCATCTAAGGTAGGCAGCACAGATCTGGTCACCCAGGACTGCGGCGTGGACCCTCCAGAGACAAGGATGAGGCATCAGGAGGGGCGACACTGAGCCAACAGCGCAGACCAGGAGATAATGATGCAGAACCCTTCATGACCTGACCCACCAGAAGACAAGATGTGGTGTCAGGAGGAGCTGCACCACGCTAGCAACCCTGACCAGGAGGAGATTATGGTGGAACTTGGACTACCTCCCAATATCGTGGACCAACCCCTTGGGGACACATCGCTAGCCGGGTGCCGATGATGCCGACTTGTCCCCGCTGAGCTCAGTTCAGCTGAGCCAGACAGCCGGACCGGGACCGGGACCGTTGGACTGGACCACTGGGACAGATGTTTGGCAGCGAGGACGTTTATGTTGAGGCGGTGGAAAGGTAGACCACATGAGGACACTGGGAAACGAGAGGCAGGTGGGACTAATTAACAGTAACAAAACACAGAAGCTGGGGAAACATAACGCGACAAATGAAGGTGAGTCACTTTCCTGTTTTCTGAATCAATGATATTGAGTAAAACTTGAGTCTTTTGCAGTTATTTAATTCATTTGTTTTATTAAAGTTATTTAAACTCTAAATTTCACTTAGTGCAATTTGACAAGAATGAACTAACACCAAATTAAAGCAGGAATTTGGAATTTGAAAGAAAAGCAAAAGCATTTCCCTTCCTACTGCTGCTTCTGTTATTTCTGTTCCAGGGTATAGCCGGTACGGATATGGCTATGGAGGCCTCGGATATCATCCTCACTAACGATATCTTCAGCAGCATTGTGAAAGACGTTATATGGGGCCAAAATGTGTATGACAGTATTTCCAAGTTTACTGTCAATGTTGTGGCTGTTATAGTAGTTGACACTGGTGCCTTCATCACACAGGTGAGAAGACTTAACAGCTGCCTAGGGCTGCCGGCGACGAAGACAGCTAGTGTGAGGTGAGCCGTTTCTGTGCGAGGAGGGGAGGCTTGCTGCCAGGGCTGGGACCATAGAGGGCAGGATCTGCAGGATTGCCGCCAGCTATGTCAATCCCCGGGGCGTTGGTCGGCGCTGGAGCTCAGACCCCAGGGAGGGGTCGCAACGGACAATAAAGCTAAGTCTGCTGCTTTGGGGATTGGGGTATTTTAGCGGGGAGGGATGGTTTTTATTAGTGTTTTGCTGCAGTAAGCTGTAAATTACACTTCCTTGTAGCTTCCGGGTGCCTGGGGCTGGACGTGTTGCCCTTGGGGGGCTGAAAAAAGGAGTGAGTCCTGCACGTTCTGCCCTGGGGGTGCTGTAAGTTAAAAAAGGGGGAGTTCAGTATGTGTTGCCCTTGGGGGGCTGGAAATGGGAGTGAGTCCTGTACATGTTACCCTTGGGGGGCTGGAAAAAGGAGTGAGTCCTGTACGTGTTGCCCTTGGGGGGCTGACAGACCTGCCAACCTGTACGCATTTTGCGTAGCAAGTACACAATTTGGCATCTAATTACGCTGGTACGACTCACCCCTCTAAACTACGCAAAAAGCTGTGGACACGTGAGTTCTGTAGCAAATATGCACATGTGTTACTCATGTCTGACAACACGACTCAGCAGCGTGGTGAAGAAGTTTAAGCCAATCATCGTAGAAAAGTGGAGAAAAACAATTCTACCTAACCTATAGCGTAACACCCCCACCCCCCTCTTCCCTGTTTCATCCTACGTCCTGCCCGCTGCCTCTCTCTCCATCCGCCGGTTCGGTTCCCACTCGCTGCTGTTCTGGCGTTTAAAAGGTAAACTGTGTGTGCGAGTGTGTGCGCGCGCCTATGTGCGTTAGTGTGTGTGTCAGCGGACTGGACCGGCCATCTTTTGGTGAATGTGAACAGTTGGGCGTCGCACCCGTGGGGGATGTAGATGTTTTAACACACAAACTTTCCCGCAGTTTTGCTCAAAACTTTATTAACAGTCCGGTCCCTCACGTGTTTCACTCGCTGTGTTTCCCCTCTCCCTCTCCCCCTCCCTCTCCTGTTGTTCAGTGAAACCCGCACCTTTGCGCACCGGTGTTACATCATTCTCATCCAGTCCATCGTTGATATGCGTTTCCCCAGCTGCTCCGCACACGAGCTCATCACAAGCATGCTCTCAGGGCGCTCTGCTCGTACCACAGGAGAACTACAGCCTCCTTCAGCTCAAACATCTTGGTAGGTTACTCGAGTAGCCAAATTTGTAAAAGTTCTGAGCGCGACCCCTAAATATGCATCATCTCAAAGGTTGCTTGTTGATGTGATTATCTATCTCTTACTCAAGAACAAAAGATTAAATTATCACAAAAACTAAACAAGACGTACCAGACGAAGCTGAAGTTGGTTCTGTTTTTTATTTTCAGTCAGAAAGAGCAATTCCAACCCAGAGCATCTTTCCTCTGCTCTAATTATAAAACTACAACACTTAGACTCTTCAAACCTGGACTAGAGTTTTTCTGAACTAATAGTAAATCCTTAAGACAGTTGATGATATTTGAAACGTCGATTTGATTTATTAAAGTTCAAAGAAAGCAGATTTCAGCACTTTTGCATCTACAGGTGAAACTGGAAAAGTTAGAATCTGGTGCAAAAGTTGATTTATTTCAGTAATTCAACCTAAAAGGTGAAACTAATCTATGAGACAGACTCATTACATGTAAATGCAGATATTTCAGCCTTTATTTGTTATAATTGTGATGATTATGGCTACAGGTGATGAAAACCCCACATTCAGAATCTCAATCAGAATATTGTGAAAAGGGTCAATGTTCTAGACTCAAAGTGTCACACTCTAATCAGCTAATGAATCCAGAACACCTGCAAAGGATTCCTGAGCCTTTAGATGGTCTCTCAGTCTGAGCTGGATTACTGACATAACTGGACTTTTACACCAGATTCTCATTTTTGAGTTTCACCTGTAGACCACATTAGAACTGGCTCTGCTCAAAAACTACAATACTTAGATTATTCAGAGTTTAACTAGATTATATTAGACTAATAGCACAGTCCTTAAAGAATGAGTAACACCTAAATCAACTTTTTTTTTGCTGATAACCTGTATAGATGAGTATCTAATAGTGCTGTAGACATGTGCAATCATTATTTTGGCAGTTTAGTGCAACTTACTTAAAATTTAATATTACAGGCAAAAACCATAATTCTCTCTCCACCTTCAGGTTAAAACTCTGCTCCACACTGATTTAGAATCAGCCCCAGCTGATTGCTGTAGAGCTGCAGCGCACGGTGACGTTATCTGTACCGTGCTACGTGGCTGCGCTGCATTGGACTCCAGCTGAGTCGGCCGCACCTCCACCTGGCGCAACCACTGACCTGCCGATATGACATGTTAGAGCTCGGAGCCGCTCGCCTCCTTGAAAAAAAAAACTCCTCCTCCCCTTTTTTTCTGGTGATCACGGTGGACAGTAAATCCTCCAACCTGCTGGTGCTTCTGAGTCTGCTTGTTCTCCTGAGCGGTAGGTTTGCTTGTTTGTGCGCTCCTGTACACGCGCGAGTGCGCACGCGCTTGTAAATGACTCGTTTTTCCGACTGGGAAACTCCGAGAGCCCACGTGGGGTGGTTGAGGGTGGTGCTGTCAATCACTGCCTCAGTGCCGCTCTCTCGGTCCTCCAGGTGTCGCCTATTTTGCAGGTATTTTTCTAACAGGAAGTCTGCTTGGAATAAGTCTTCGCCCATGGTGTTACTCACCCTTTAAAGAACAGTCTTCAAACCTAGATTAGATTATTCTACATTAACAGCAGAATCCATAAATTCCAGGTGGTAATTTGTGAAACCCTTAAGAAGGCCACTTTCCTCATTTTTTTATTGTGAGTTTGGATTATCATATTAGGAAACTATTGTTCAGCTCTATAGGTTGATGTTTATAAACAGCACATTTTTCTTTCAAAAGTTCTGATTGGTCACCATCTTCAGCTTAGTACAAAAGAAGTAAAAAAAATTACCCAATGAATGAGAAAAAAGAATCAGAATATTACATTCTTGAAATATTGCAATATACAAAATAAATCATTACCATTAAATACATATTAAAATATATTTTTTTATTTCTATTAATTACGTATTAAAATAATGGAGTTGCAAAAGTCTGCGAAAAAGCCGCACAAGTGGTACTCAAAAAACTTTGACATGGTTGGCAGGTCTGGGCTGAACGTGAAAATAGGTGTGAGTCCTGAATGTTAAGTAGAAAAGGCTTGGGGCCTGAGATTTGGGATGGATGAATTGGCTTGGGGCTTGGTGGATGATCTGGTGCTACAGTGCATCATCCGTAGTAAGAGGTCATTGGGGCCTTGTAGTTCATTGGAGAGAGAATCTCTGCAGCCTTTTGCTTATGTGTGGGGTCAGCTTAAGTTGGAGAAGTTTAGGCTGGAGCATGTGACTCTGGCTCATTTTGATGCTGCCTTTGTGGGCCAGGTGGTTCTGCCTCAGTTTATGGTGTTGGGCCCTGAGAGTGTGATATATGGCAACAGACTTAAGCCCTTTTTTTTTTCCTGGCAGTTTCAGCACCAGTGGCCGTGGAGTCCAGAGGACCGGAATGGCAATTTGTGCAGGCTGATCCTGATGGGAACAAGGACGACCAACCAGGAACTGGATGAAGCCAGGCCGAAGGGTGTCGCCATCCTGTGAGGGAGGAAACCTATGGAGGGATCGCCAAAGGAGCCCCGGTGGAGGCCGCCATGTGGACTGGAGAGGACCACAGGGCTTTTTGGGACTCAGGGCGAGTCCTGTTGGACAAAGAGGGGAAAGGTGTGGTGTGTGTGCGTGAAAGGTGGAAGCAGTCCCAGGAGCCCAGGTGTGGACAATGATTGCACTTGATGAGGACAGGATTTAAGAGGCTGCTGAGCTGACTGAGGGGTGTGCCTGCGAGAGCTAAAGCCGGCGCTGGAGTTGGGAGAATGGACGGTCCAGCGTTAGCGGATGCTGAGCCCTGGTGCTGAGCCCTGGTGCTTGGGGGGGTGGGGTCGATCGCAGCTGCCTAGTGCTCCCGGCTACGAAGACAGCTAGTGTGAGGTGAGCTGTTCCTGTGCGAGGAGGGGAGGCTTGCTGCCTCCTGTAAGTAGCCAGGGCCGGGACCATAGAGGGCACCGCGATCTGCAGGATCGCTCTCCCCTTCTGCTGTGTCTTCCGGTGGTTGCCAGGCCGGAGGACGGGAACCGCCGCCAGCTATGTCAATCCCCGGGGCGTTGGTCAGTGATGGAGCTCAGACCCCGGGGAGGGGTCGCAAAGGACAATAAAGCTAAGTCTGCTGCTTTGGGGATTGGGGTGTTTTAGCAGGGAGGGATGGTTTTTATTAGTGTTTTGCTGCAGTAAGCTGTGTGTGTGTGTGTGTGTGTGTGTGTTTAATAAAATGATTTGTTATTGTAAAGCGGCCGTCTTGTGGTGGTTATTGGAAGGTTCTGACATGGACCAAGACCCGGTCCGAGCGAAAACCCACAATTATTACACATTGTTTATATGTTACTGGGGCACTCTGTTAAGCTTGTTTGGACTACATATTAATTAAAAACAAATGGAAATGTAATGGTATTGTTGGATGTTTATTTATTATTATTATAAATATGAGTCGGAAAAGGGTAGAATGCCTTCTCCAGGTCAGGAACCTGCCCCAAGTGGAGGAGTTGAAGTATGTCGGGGTCTTGTTCACAAGTGAGAGAAAGATGGAGCGTGAAATCGATAGGCGGATTGGTGCTGCGTCTGCAGTGATGGGGGCGTTGTACCGGTCTGTCGTGGTGAAGAGAGAGCTGAGCCAGAAGGCGAAGCTCTTGATTTACCGGTCGATCTACGTTCCTACCCTCACCTATGGTCACGAGCTTTGGGTAGTGACTGAAAGAATGAGATCGCAGATACAAGCGGCCGAAATGAGTTTTCTCCACAGGGTGGCTGGGCTCTCCCTTAGAAATAGGGTGAGAAGCTCGGTCATCCGGGAGGGACTCGGAATAGACCCGCTGCTCCTCCACATCGAGAGGAGCCAGTTGAGGTGTCTCGGGTATCTGGTTAGGATGCCTCTTGGACGCCTCCCTGGTGAGGTTTTCCAGGCACGTCCAACCAGGAGGGGACCCAAAGGGAGACCCAGGACACGATGGAGGGACTGTCTCTCGGCTGGCCAGGGAACGCCTTGGGATTCCCCCGGAAGAGATGGCCCAAGTGGCTGGGGAGAGGGAAGTCTGGGCCTTCCTCCTTAGGCTACTGCCCCAACGACTCTGGATAAGCAGAAGAGAATGGATGGATGTCTTCAATTTCTCTTCTATTATTGGTTTGTTATCCACCAAATTCACAAAAAAATTACAAAAAAAATTATTAAATTCATTATTGATTTCTTTATCATTGTAAATGTCTTTTTTTCTCCTTGACAAAGTAATCAGGAAGTACTGATTTAGTTTTATCTTCATTTGTCACACTATTTATTATTCCTTTTGTTTATTCTTATTCAATAGTTCATCATAGTATTTTTTTTGTTTCCTAATTATTGTTATTTATTAATTTTTATATTTATCTTCAGCTTCTTTCATTAGGAATTTTAAGAAACATGTATACAATTTATTTTTCTTTGCACAAGCATTTTTTTATTCTCATTAGTCATCCATATGTCCTTTTACCATTACTTTTTATGAACCTACAGTACAATTATTACTATATGATTCCATCAGTATTTTCATAAAAGATGCAGCGTTGACACTGACAGACTTCTTCCCAGTTTTGCCTATTAAGATCTTTATTTAGTGCTTCCAGGGCTTAACTGACTTATTTATTTTGTAATTTTTAGTAATATTTTTATTTAGCAAATGTTTATATTTAAATCATGCAAAATCAGGTAAATGGTCACTAATATCTGTCATCAGTATCCCACTCATAACATCATTCTTTTTGTTTTGTTTAAAGAGAACTTAGAATATAAATCAACATTTTCCTTGTTGAATAAAGACAGCTTGGGTGGTCAAAAGTAGCATGCCAAAAAGTCAAAGCCATGTGTGACCTTTATGTAAATTAGAAAATTGAGAGAGAAAAACTTCTGATCTAAGAAAGCCTTCCTTAACACGTCACTAGGGGGAGCCCTTCCTCCTCAAACCTGCATGTCTCCAGTGTCTGAGGCCTTCTGGGCATACCAACCAATCAGCAAGCAGCTCATTATCATATTCATGTCCTGGCCGAGTGGGAGGGGTCAACAGCTCTTTTCATAGCAAGGCTGGTTTAGGGGTTTTAGAACGGGCTGTATCAGGGCTCCTTGGACAGATGAAAGCCAAAATAACATTTCTCATGCTTTTTAGAGGCTCATAGCTCTGTTTTACATTGTTGATTAACTGCATTCTAGGACCACATTAATACATGTTGTGAAATCTGCACACAGAGAACAAGCCTGAACATCATGGATGCATCTTCTGGTTAGCAGGACCTCCAGTTTTATTACCGGCACACGGTTAACAAGCAAGCTCCTGAGATGATGTGAGAATGCAGTGGAACATCTGGAGAGATGTCACTCATGCTGTAGAAAATATCCAGCACGTTCAGTAAGACCATGCCAAATGACTTTCTGCACATATTACAACATCAGAGATCCACCACACACTAAGCTGTCCTGCCTGCAGTCCAGATCTGTCACCTACTGGAAGTATTTGGCACTTTCAGGGCAAAAAATACAAATACAGAAAAGGCACTGAGCTGAAGTCTTATCAACATTTCATTTTTCAAAACTGCAGCAACCGTTTCCAAACATACAAGTTGTAAGCAACTTAATCTGATTTTTCTAGGTTCTTTTAGATTTTATTTTAACACAACTTTATTTCACATTGTTTTACGTTGTTTTCGTGCTGCTCTCAGTAGGATAAAGTTTGCAAATTATTACTTTTTTTTTTAAGAAGACCTCCCAAAAACACTCCAATTACAAAATAAACTGTAAATGAAACTGTACAAATGTAAAAACAAGCATTTTTAAAAATAACTATATACCTCACTGAATCTCTGTTGCATGCAATCGCTTAACATTCAAGAATTCAAAGAAAGGTTTTTTATTTTCCTTCAGATCTGCTGCAGGTCAAACAAATGTTTTTTTTATAGTTCTCATTAAAAATGTCAACAAACCAGCCTGGAAGTTAGCGTCATGACCGTCGTTTAGCTCTTCCTTCAGAGCCGATGTGCAGAGGCGGTCACACAAGCTGTTGCTTATCTGATTAATCAGGATTCATCCAAACATGTGCTCACGGAGGGGTCACAGGGGTCTGATCAAACCCCTCAGGGCCACTGACACAAATGTTTTGGAGCCCGTCTGCATGACCTCATTTATGTGAAACGTCTGGAGTGAAATTCAAGCATCTGAGTAATTGCACTTTTTGGCTAGATGTGTACAAAAGTCACTGTAGACAAATAGCTGGATAGAAGTCCTCAATGCTTCTCGTCTCAAATCAAAAAGCCACAGCTCCGCGTGTCTGATCTGATCGCTCAGCTGGTGGCTTCTGCAGACTCTGTGCTAGTCTACAGGCTGGGGCGAGGTGGCGGGCGGGCAGGTGGAGGTGCCCGTCCAGGAGGAGGTCCTGTTGGAGGAGGAGGCAGTGGGCCAGCTGGAGCGGCACAGGGTGGAGGAGTAGGAGGGAGGTCTGGCGAGGCTGCTACGTTCAGGGCCGTCGGAGGAAGAGCTCGGTTTGGTGGTGGTGTGTAAGGTGGAGGGGTGAGGGGAGGTGAGGGAGTGGGGGTAACAGGCGGAGTTGTTGATGGTGGTGATGGAAGCGGTGAGAAGGAAAATGACAGAGAGCTGCCAGGACTCGGGGGCAGGGTGCCCTGTGGGGGCGGAGGACTTCTGATGGGTGATGGGTGGTGGTTGAAATGTGGGTAGCGAGGAGAGGGGGATTTTATGCGGGTGAAGTTCATGCATCTGCCCTGAAAAGTAAAAACAGAACAGATGTCATGAGCAGACGTTAACGCACTTTTAGTTCTGATGTGGATCAAAATGGATCCATTTTTAAAAACTGTAATTCTGTTATCGCCCTCTAGGGGCCACCAGAAAGGTGACAGGATTGAGATACTTCTGCTGTTTTTTTAAATCTATTTTTTTAATCTTAATGTTAGTAACTGCATTATTTGACTCTTTACTTTTAAAGTTTCAGACATTGATCATAAAATCTAATATTTTTATACATCAAAAGTTCCAAACCCCATGATGTGAAGCTTTTAGACCTAATTAATCTCTCAGAAAACTAAAGATGTAGCTGTTTCTGCTCAGAAATACACAAAATGTTAGTCAAAACAAAATCTATTCTTTTTTTGTCAGCTTTGGGTAATTGTTGCTATGAGCAACCATGCAACAGATGTAATGATGTCGCTTTTCTTTGTTTAAAACGAGGTCATGTTAGAGCAGCCAGATCCTAGTTGAGAGCAAAGCTACACCCCCTGGAACAGCTGCACGGAGTCAATCACCAAGATCCAATAAGATGATAAAACAGTCTCGTTTAAGTCTAAATGCATTTAAACTTTATTTGAATCATTTAAATCCTGACAGAGACTGAATATCACAGAGCTTCCAGGGATTCTGCACCATTACCAGATAACGCTGTAGATAATGTGATAAACAATCATACAGTCTGTTCAGTGCAAACTGATCACTAAAGCACGCCATCCTTTAAGACTCGTAATAACACGACTTGACTTCCTCTGTGGGAGACAGAAGAAAACCACTTCCTCTGACTTCTGGATCAGTCAGTAAATGACTTAAAAGGGAGGCTTTTACAGGAGGATGCTAATTGCAGTCAGAACCAGCTTGTTAACGGTTTAGGAAATGAGAGACAAGTGGTTTTTGTTACAGGCTTATAAGAAGGAAGACTAACTTAGTCTTAAAACTAAATAAGAGCCCTCTGAACTTTAATTCCCAACAGGTTGTGACAGGTTTGACCATGAGTGGTGACTTAAAGCAGCAATCCAGAGTTTTCTGCCTTGCAGGAATTATGCATGATTTTTTTTAAATCCATGAAAATGAGAATCCTACCCTGTACTGTGATATAATGTAGGCTATACCTGACTTTTTTTTATTTGCTAAGCCTGACCCCCGTCCCATAGAGCTCCATGCAATTTGAATTGAGCAGTGCTCAGCATTAGCCAATAGAGTTAGACATCTGATTACGTACAGGTGTCAGTCACAGAGTGTGTGTGTGTGCATGCGTGCGTATGTGCATGTTTGTGCATGTATAAACATCATAAAGCGAGAGTCAGAATTATAAAAGAATGTGTTTTAGCTCTGTTGGTCAGCTAGAGGTGCGCGTTTATGAACAAGAGGCGTTGCTTCCAGTCGTCATCATGTAAGTAAGGAGACAGGCTTATAGTGCAATACATTTTTCCACCTCTGGGTGGTGCCATCTGACAATAAAACTCTAAATTTCTGCTTTAAGCTCCACCTTTAAGCCAAACTTTGTACATTTCAGAATATATTCTAAAACATTTATCATTTCTGCAAAATAAATTATGTCACTATGTCCTGCTAACACAATGTGATGATCATTTTGGTTTCTGTTCCACTTCCTGTTACCTCCAAAGCTGCACCTCATCAGAAAGGCTCCTTCTGTTACAGATTATGTTGATGAATAATCACTCAAACTTTCACTCAAAAAAGCTGGCTTTTTAAACTAATTCATACATAATCTGCAGATTAGTGATCATAATAGAGGCTCATAAGAAGCCATTATTACTTAATTTATGCCATATTTCCACTCAGCCAGCCAGAAAAACCTGTGGCTCCTCAAAAGCAGTCTAAAATAAACCATGCCTGGAAAATGGGCTTCTAATGTTCCTCCTCTAAAGGAGCGGCACCTCAGATGATCTCACCTCTAAGTCATGGATGGTAGCACGGACGTTGTTTAATGTATAGTCAGAGATCTTTTCTTCTAAAATCAACTGTCAGCACAGATGTGTCCCACCTTGTGAAGCTCAATAAAAACAACAGGACCAATTTCTTCTCTGGATACTTTCACACCAAAATGAAAACCATGCAAAAGTATAATTCCTCAAATATTAAAAGGCCTGTTGCCTCAGATCTAAGTCATCACATGCAAAATATTGTTTCACTTGTGCAGTTTTGCGTTTGCCAACTTCAGAGGTCGTCACACTGTTACCTCCCTGCTACAGCTGGTCGTTAAGGAATTACTTTGGCCTCTTCATAATGACTTCACCAGACAGCCTTACTTTGCACTCCTCTGCAGCCAGATGCTCTGCTCTAAATCCAAACTCACCACAGATTTTCCCATGAGTCTCTGTTCACACTTCATAGCTGACAGCTGGCCCAATTTTTTTTCTTCACATTTTTAAATGCACCAGAACCGCCAATCCAAATGCTAATTGTGTTTTGCAAAATGCACGGCCAAAGCTGATGCATGATGCAACATTTAGTGTTTTTACCTTGTCGCCTGGGTGAGGTCTCATCACCGATACCCGGTCGTAGCCTTTTTTCAGAAGCACCCACAGTGCATCCAGTTTGCTCTGTGGGAAATATGAAAACACGACTTTAACAGAGACGTTGGATAAACTTTTTGTGTTTCTTTCTGGTTAACTTTTTCTCTCTCCTGGGGGACCCTTAAAACACAGCTCCACATGCACAACCCCAGATCCAGCCTGGTTTTATCTCATTCCTTTAAAGTGACAAACAGAAACGGTTCCAGTTTGTTGTTAAGCGACTCTTCATAGTTTAGAAAATACACTAAATACTTGGAGGATAAGAGCAGAAAACACAGCTGTTTTTCCTCACAAACTGCTGGCTGTGCAGTTCTTCTCCCAGGAGGTCAGTCCAACAGGAGTCTGGCTTCCATTAGTGTTCCCCCCGCTGACTGGAAAGCCTTCACTCCTTTAACCCCATGCTGGCCTTCGAGGAAGGGCCGTCTGCCAGCCGTCACCTAAGCCTTATTACCTTAACACATATCCTAGCTCTTCCAAGTTAACGTGTTAATAATACATATCCTGATTAAAATGGAACAATTTGCAGCAGCTGTCTAACATTAATGTTCATGCCAACAACTGAAAAAAATCCCTGCAGAGCTGTGAAATGGTCGTGAATGCTTTTGGAAGTTAAATGTTGGTCAGAAATCTTCCAGCTTGTTTATGTTCTGCAGGAAAAACTCGTAACTCATGTAAGTAATGCAGTTTTAGGTTGCTGTCAACAAATCATGTATGAATCAGACCCAGTCCCCAGGCAGTTTCCTCCCGTCTGCTGGCTCTGGTACCTTGATGGGTGAGTACCACGTGCGCGGCTCCGGGGGTTTGTGCATGCCGTTGTTGAGAACCCGAGTGGGAGGGGATATGTACTCCTGCTCAGGCATCTTCACTTTGGCGTTTTTAGCCTTCTCCAGCTTTGCTCCTTCCTCAGTGGAGCCTTTTTCACCCCAACGGACCTAAGAACAGGTCGGTGATTTGTTATTCCGCCACTCACTGTCTTGAATATTCCACATCAGTGGAAAGTCTGAAAGTATGAGCTGGGATGTTGTTGGAGCCTCCTGGAGGCACTGAGGTCTCACCTCCATCCTTTTGATTCCTCCCACTCCTCTTCCTCCATAGTAGGAGGCATCAACAGTCGGCCATTTCTTCTTAGGAGCCTCAAAGTCTTCCTCATCCTTTAGGAGAGCAACAGAAATGAGGTTTTACAGTTTAAAAAGTAGCCATTAAAAAGGAAAGAATAAAGAAACCTGGCTATTTATAAAGTAAACATCCCTTTTAGCTCTTCACAAACAAACCCTTGGGCCTCTTTATAGGATACTAAAGCTGTTTTCTGAAGGAAATAACAAAGCTCCTGAGGTCAGGGTTCAGACCCCAATGTAGGTCAATACACGTTAAGTTTGGGTTTGAGGTGATCTCAAGAAATTGGGCGCAACGGAAAAAATAATTCCTATTGGAATACTTGGGATGTAAGAAAACATATACACTGAAATACTGTAATATCTTATGATACTGAATTTATTTTTAATATCAGTGAATCAATTTTTTTTTTATTTACATGCAAACATTTACTGTTTCTTTTGTGTGATGCAATTTAAACTCCGACTGCTAGGTGGCAGGAGATTTTTCTGCCTTCGTTCTGACGTAACAACGAGATCTCACGATAACCCTGGATGTGTCTTGGACGCGTCTGACCCAAGGGGAAACTACGACTACCAAAAGTGAAGCCAACGTGGAAGTGATAAAAATTGCAGTTCTTCTCTCATCCACTAGGGTCTGGAGCCAGAAAGGATCAAGTTCCCATTGACTCTCATGTTAAAAATGCCAACTTCACAGCAGAAATAAACAAGTTTACAGCCTGGTTCAAAATCATTAAAGGTTTAATAGGTCAAGTTTACCATGATGAGACCTCTTAGTGGAGTGAATTATTTTTGTAACTCATTCATTTAGATGTAATTAAAGCTTACAATTATGAGTAATTAGGGGCGTTTCCTTTTGATTGACAGGTAGCAGATGAGCCATCACCACTAGAGCTAGCAGCTTGACCCCCTGATTACTTCAGGGAAGCTCTCGGCCTCGGCCTTATGATTAAAGTGTTACAGCCTAGAAGGCAGAGGGTAACAGAGTCGCTCAATCGTGGTTTTCTGGCTAAAGGTCCCCACCAACCTCCATTAGCTTTGGTTAGCTCAGTTAGCTCATAGCTATGGTAAATGGTAAATGGCCTGTATTTGTCTATTGCCTTCTTAGGGTTCTACAACCCAATCATCCGCCCATTCACACACACACACTCACACGCTGGTGTTGATGAGCTACAATGTAGCCACAGCTGCCCTGGGGCGCACTGACGGAAGTGAGGCTGTCGAGCACTGGCGCCACCAGCAGGCAAGGTGGGTTAAGTGTCATGTCCAAGGACACAACAGCAGCATTCTCTGGCGGGAAACAGGATCAAACCTACAACCATTCAATTACTGGACAACCCGCTCTACCTCCTGAGCTACTGCAGCCACACAAGAGCTGCACACACATAACTACATCGGCTCAGAGTTGGATGGGTCCCTAACCCTAACCCATCACTCTTTTCATGCTTATTCAGGTTTTTATACCAATCTTTGTATAGTTTTGCCTGATAGGGTCACAAGTCTCTACCGTTGTGATTTTATGGGTCAAAGGCAAACAATTCTTTTAGCTTTTTAATCCAGTCTGTCTGACTCATAATCCATCAGGATGCCACTGGGCTCAAAACAGAAGTTTTACATTTGTCCTTAAAGTCATCCTTAACCTAACTTCCTGCTTATTTAATGAAAGTAAATGAAGCGTAGACCCAAAGACTTGTTTGTTGAGTTTACTCATGACAAACAATAACTTTGGGTACAACTTTATGTAGTTTAAGGCATTAAAAACAAGAAAAATTGCAGTCTGGAGTAAAAAAAATAAAAATGAAAAAAGGGAGAAAAAGAAATATAAAAAATGTTGGATTTGATTGTTATTCCAAGAGGGCGTTGACTCAATAACATCTGATGAATTACCAAACGAGTGAAGTGAGTTTTGAGTCTGTGTGTGTGTGTGTGTGTGTGTGTGTGTGTGTGTGTGTGTGTGTGTGTGTGTGTGTGCGTGTGTGTGTGTGTGTGTGTGTGTGTGTGTGTGTGAGAGTGATGCAGCGTGGTCATTGAGGTTTAAACCGTCAAAGTAAGCAGTTTCACAGCAATTACACAACTAAACACTGGCAGCTGAGATCCTAAATCACAAGCAAAATCAGAAACAGATAGGAAGAGGAGGAGGAGGAAGAGGAGGATCCTACCGAACTTTCCTCCACAGGTGGGGGTGGGGGCTCGTGGATGATCTGTGGGGGTGGAAAAACACAAAGCAAAAAGGAGGACAGTGTTATTACCCATCAGGGGATGACATGAACCAAAAACACATTCAAGAAAGGATATTTTTAAATAGGTTACACGTGTCTTCTATTTGCAACAAGTTAGTTACACAACTGAGAAGCTGTTTTCTTCCTCTAAGTCTCCTAACAACAACAGACTGACCCAAAAACCTGCAGCCCAGATTACTTCACTCTAATGTTGTTGATCAGAAGGAATGAAGACTAACGAGCTCATAAATGCAGAAATACGGCTTCTTCTTTATGGAAAGCTTTAACTATGTTTTTGTCTTGTTGCTTTAATTACCTGATGCATAAACTTTATTTTTTTTCTATTTAAGCTGCATGAAGGCCGCTTTAGCGTGAGCTAACGGTGCGTTTTAATGCTAATGAAACGAGTCGTTCTTTCATTCCAGATGCATTTAAATAAATCTGACTCCTATTTGTGATTTTTGTCATGCCTGCCTTCCCCAGCCCTGGATCACACAGGGATTCTCCATGGTAACGCAGCACCGTTTTTCCAAACACACTCTTACTGCACAGATTCCAGTTAATGGACAAAGGCAGGAAAAGTGAAAATAAAGTCAAGTGTAAAAGCCGACATCTCTCACTGGCAATCCTGACTTTCCCGCTGCCAGCACTGGAAACACTGGAGTAGATTGTGTTTTTTTCTTACTATAATCATTACACTGGCTCTTTGACCACTGTCTAAATGATAGCAGACCATTTTTCTGAAAGCATTTTCTGTTTTGACTGCATCCAGAACAGTTATGAAAGTTTTGGTTAGGTATTTTTGCTCGATGGTAAATTTATGGCAACAACAACCCAGAATATTCTGTAAATGTGCGTTTTTGTTTCCACACTACTAGCCGGAAGTTCTAGTTATCCCAGGGTGAGACTGGGAATCCACCTCGGCTCTTTCAGTGAGGAAAGAGAAGGTGGGAAAACCCAACGATCACCTCCTGTGACCTCTGGAATCCCAGATGATTCCAGCAGCAGCACAAATACTTAAACACCTGCTGAGCTGTCGACCTTCTGACTAAACTCATCTTCAAGGAACTTTATGGATTCACTCACCTTAACCTTCACACCCCATGACAGTTGTTTATTGGTTGATAAAAGGCCTCTGTAGCCAATCAAAACGGACCTTGCAGTTTGCAAGTGAAATAACTTTATTTGAAAGTCTTTTGTTGCAAAAATACCTTTTAATAATGTGCAACTATCATCTTAATTTGTTTGTTTATGTAGCTCTGTCTCAAAGCTAAATCGTTACCCAGAGAACTCACCACGGTGCAGCAGAGAGGCCAGAACCACCAGAGCAGAGCCAGAACCAAGAGCAGCATGAGGATGAGCAGAGCTATGGCCAGGATGGTCCCATCAGACTGAAACAGAGACACATTCATCAACACAAACATCTGCAATGAGCCAGTTCTCTTGGCCTAATGCTTTGTACCGTCAAAACTAAATGACCCACACTTCTGGAGGCTATAACTAAGACTCACACAGCTCACAGTGGTGATGGTGACTGAACTGGAGATGAAACTGAGGCCCTCGTTCATACTGACGTACAGATTCGCAGCCCTGAAGGAGGAAAAGAAAGAAAAATATCTCAGAGGTGATTTACAGTGTCTGGGTTCTAAACCTCTCGTTTATTTAAATAAATTTGTGGACTTACATCCCCTCATCCTGGAGAATTGGTGCAGGGCAGAGAAGATATGTATCTTCAACAATCAATGGCTTCTTTGCTGTAGGAGCAGATGGAAAAGAGCCGTCACATTTTTGTTCCTGACTTGTGGTACATGTTCATCAGAACTTGCGTCCAACGGTTTTAAACCAGGAAATAGTCAAGTTAACCACTAATGCTTAAGTTTTAAAGGACACCTATTATGACTTTTCTTAAGTTGTAATAGTTCTATGGTCGTTATGAAACATATTCATTAAGTTCTTTGCACAAAATCTCTCTCACATAAAGTGATTTCAGCAGTTTTATTTCAGGGCTCTGTCACTTTAAGAAAATAAGCTGGAGCTAGCCACGCCCACTAATGCCCTGCTCAGCTGAGAAGCTCCGATATTTGGGAGGGGCTTGGAGTAGAGCTGCTGCTCCTCCAGCAGCAGCTCTCTCATGAACGTGAAAGGTGGTTCTATTCTACAGTGTGCCCGTTTGTGACATCACAAACAGGGACTTTTTTAAAAAGCTTGTTTTAGGCACACAATTTCTAAATCCAAACATGTATGGAGTGTTTATAGAGGCGGTAGAGACCCACATGGAACCACAAAAGGATGCAAAAGGTGAGTTTTGCATAATATGTCCCATCTAAAGACAAAAATATGCATTCTCTTTTTGTTTAACTTTTTAAAAATCGACTCCAAGAGGCATCTTCTCTAGAGCACGGTGTTTGTTCTGGCAGGACGACAACATACCTCAGAACGGAGAGGATCAACACAAACAGCTGATCTCTCCTGGAGACAAAAAGAAAGCCGGAGAAGAGGGGATGGTAGGGGTGGAGGTGGCCAGAGCTGCCAAAAACAGCTGCAGAACAGAACCGGGCCAGATATCAGAGTTCATCCCTGCACTCGCTGTGCACTCAGAGCGGCCATTTAAGGTAAAAGCTAAACAGGAGAAAATCCCAGTTTGAAGCTGGTGGAGACACATTTCAGGACGATTCCCCCAGGAGGAAGATTTTGGCAAACGTCTAATGTCATGAAGTTTATTGGACAGTTCACTTCCAAGCAAACCACATGGGTTGTTTTACAGTGAGCTGCAAAGACATGCCTAGAGTTAAGCTTTGGGCTGTAAATTATCTGGAATTATGGGTAAAAACCAGTTAGAATGACTGATTTACCAAAGATTCTGCTGAGAATGTTGCATCCTTTATTTATTCAATTGAACTCCCAGATTAAAAATGGCCTGTTTCACAGTTTACCTTCAAAATTCCAACCAAACATTGTCCACGCTTGCTTGGCAAGAAAGAAGAAATTAAACATTGTTTGCGTCTTGCAGTAATCACGCAGTTGTCCGCTGAAACATCTGCCTCTAAACAGACAGCTCAGGACGAGGGCTGCCAGCTCCCTGTGAGCTGGACTGTTTCTGCTGCTGCTGCTACTTTTTTCCTGGAGACACAAACTCAAACATTGATTCATCTGTTTAACACATGTAGTGGCACTGTGCTGCTTTCCGTTTTACCATTAGACGGCATCTATAAAGTACACCGAGGGCAAATAAGGCTATGACAACAAAAAATGTCTAACTCTGAAAAACTTAACCAAGGATTTAAAAAAAAAGTGTTAAAAGTTTAATTCTGATAGAAAGAAAAGGGATTGGACTGTGTGGAAACATTTTTACAGAAGTGACGACTTAATTATGGGACAAATGTCGGTTATTTGCCGTAAGCTGGAAGGTTATCAAAAATAATCTATTTCAAACAATATTATACAGATTTGAGCAAATATTTAGCAATTATATGATAAAAATATTAATGAAATCATTTGAAGAATTTAAAACAATGAGACATGAAAAATATCTGATCCTGAGTTTAAAAAAAGCTAAAGAAAGTTTTTTAACGCAGCAAAAGACAAAATGAAGCCCTGAGTTTCATATTTCAGGTTGAAGGAGACATATTATGCAAACGTACCTTCTTTGCTGACATGAGAGTCTCTAATGCCTCAATAAAAACTCAAAACGGGAACAAAAACCGTCCATCTGTATTATGTCAGTGTTTGGTTTTAGGAATTAGGTACCTAAAACAAGCCGTTTCAAGAAATCCAAGTTTGTGATGTCACAAACGGGGAAAGTAGACTAGAACTACCTCTCATGAGCTGGAGGAGCAGCAGCTCTACTCTGAGCCCCTCCAGGACATCAGAGCTTCTCAGCTTATAGCAGTCTGAGCGGGGGATGAGTGGGTGTGGCCAGCAACAGCTTGATTTCTTAAAGTGGCAGAGCCCTGAAACGGCTCCTTCTGGAGGGTACTGAAAAAGTCAAGAATAAAACTGCTGAAGTCACTTTGCGTGACAGTGAGGGGGGACCCTAGAATTATTATGACTTAAGAAAAAAAGTCATAATACATCCCCTTTAGCATCAGAGTCAGACCTGTTATTCAGACCTTGCTGCTGGTAAATATTTTCTTACCTCCCGACTCTGCTGTGGGAAGCCTATAGGAAGTGTTTTTTACAGCTGTTACAGTAAGTTGTTCATAAAGACCAGAAGGAGCATGGTTCTATCTTTTATTCTCCCTCTGCCTGGTGTGGTACCACCTTGTCTTTGCCCTTTTTATCAGGCTATAAAGCAAAACCACGTTGTGTAAAAAGGTCTTGGTGTCAGCGGCACCAACAAGCTGAAGCAGATTCCAGCTGTGCAGCCGACTCCGTTCACTTTGGCTTCATCAGAAAGAGACAAATCAGCAGCTCTGATGCTTCCTGTCACTTTGTGACCAGAAACTTTCTGTCTGAGGTGTTTCACTTACTTTCTGTTAAAGTGTCGTTTATTCTGAAGCTGCACAAGACTTTGTCCACATTTCTGGCGTGAAGGAATCCGTTTCCTCTCACCACCACTTGGAAGGACTCTGATTGGAGAAAGAGGAACACCATTATTGTTAAAATGATTCTTGATGCAAAAGAAAATCTGGTGACTTTCAGAAACCTCTTGTCTTGACTTCAGTTATGAATGCACGTGACAATAATGTGTCAAAATGAGAAATATAAAAATGAAAGAATTGCTTTCTCGTTGTACCTCCTGCACAGATGCTGGAGGGCTCTGCTGCCAGGATCTCAATACAGGATTTCTTCAGAATCTGAGGAGATGATGAGAAAAAAAAACAGCACCATTTTTGTTATCTGAGAGAAATAACTTAAAGTGGCGCTAGAATGCAGTTAATTAACAATCTAAAACAGAGCTTTGAGCCTCTAAAAAGCATAAGAAATGTTCTTTTGGCTTTCATCTGTCCCAGGAGCCCTGATACAGGCCGTTCTAAAACCCCTAAACCAGCCTTGCTGTGAAAAGAGCTGTTGACCCCTCCCACTCGGCCAGGACATGAATATGATAATGAGCTGCTTGCTGATTGGTTGGTTTCCCCAGAAGGCCTCAGACACTGGAGACATGCAGGATTGAGGAGGAAGGGCTCCCCCTTATGACGTGTTAAGGAAGGCTTTCTCAGAACAGAAGTTTTTCTCTCTCAACTTTCTAATTTACTTAAAAAGTAGGTCACACATGACTGACTTTTTGACCACCCAAGCTGTCTTTATTCAACCACAAGGAAAATGTTGATTTACATTCTAGCTCCTCTTTAATTCTTCTCGTACTGTGAGCTTCTGCCTCCCAAGGTGTGTTCATGAGTTCTTAAATTAACATCTCAATTTCACGCTTTCAGCAAATGTCCCACAGTAAATATTTACAGCCATGCCAGAACGTCGCCGCTGCGACACAAAGAGAAATCAGGCTGATTCATGAGCCGTCGTACATTCTCACGAGTCACAAGCAGCAGCTTTCACTTTGGTCTTAAGCTGCTCCAGATGCATGCAGCTGTCTAGTCTGTACCTCACCCAGTGCTCTGTTCTGTTTTGCTTTTATTTCTGTTTTGCATGCTGTTTAATCAGATTTTAAAGTGATGAGACAAGAATCGGTACTGTAATCTGTGATGTGCACATATGCGCTGTAATGCAGCACTTACTGAATCGATAACTCCTTGCAAAGCCTCAAATCCATCATTCACAGGAAAGACGTGGTCCTTACTGTCAGCAATCTTTGCCAGCTGCAGGAAACAAATCATCACAAAAACACAAGAAGTGACAGTCACTCAGCTTTACATGTCAACATGTCGCCTAAAATGATCAGATTTTCATCAGAAATACAAAAATCTCATTGATTTAGAAGAAGTAGGCCTTCTCCTGGAGGGATTCAGTCACAAAAAGATCATTAAGTTTAATTTCCAGACACTCCAAGTTTGTTTAAAGCTCATTTGTACCTCTTTCATGTCACCAGACTGAAACTTCAAACACACACCTGTGTCTCATTGAAGTCCTTTACACCAACGCAGTAAACCGAGGCTCCCAGACTTCTGGAGCGGTTCGCCTGTCAGGTATGAACACACAGATTCACACAAACAGGAAGACGCTCCACGTCTGGCTTTAATTACACTTCTGCCTTTCACAACATCGTCATGCAAAACATCATCCAAGCAGGAATGTGTTTGTCTTGATCCTAACACGGTTTTATAAGAAGTTGAGCAACTTTAGAAATGTCAAATTTGCCAAACAGAGAGCACGTGCTTTGTTCCTAATTTCCTAGTAAGTCTGCTTTTACACTGATCATCAGACGTCCTACTGTTTCCTAGAAGAGCATTTACAGCTACTGAGAACTACTTAATCCATGCTCTCAGTGTGTGTGTGTGTGTGTGTGTGTGTGTGTGTGCGTGTGTGTGTGTGTGTGTGCGATCAGATGAACTCATTAGATCCAGATGACAGGAGGAGGATCAAGTTTTATCTCCATCCTTTCATCTGATCATGAGCTTGTTTTTGTTGTTTTTTTCTCACCTCTCTCTCAGCATAGTAGAAGAGGTCCTCATGCAGCTCTCCATCTGTCAGAGCGATGATAACGCTGGCCGTGCGATAACCTGCACACAGACAGGACCATTCTGGTTACTGCAGCATCAACTACACCCAACATGATCAGGATCAACACATTCAAACACACTGTAAATGGCTTGTATTTGATGTATTCTAGGGTTCTACCATCTCCAAAGGTGCTTTACAACACATTCACACTCTGGTGGTGATGAGCTACAATGTAGCCACAGCTGCCCTGGGGCACACTGACAGAGGATAGTCTGCTGTACACTGGCGCCACCGATCCCTCTGACCACCACCAGCAGGCAAGGAGGGTTAAGTGTCTTGCCCAAGGACACAACGACTACAACAGACTGAGTGGGGATTGAACCTGCATCCCTTGGGTATGGGGTGGGCACCTGACTCCTCTGTCACTGTTGTCCCTCAACCAAAAGCAAGTATCAAGACCAGTTGAGACCTCACATGATTTCACCTAGCTATTCTGGATTTGTGGAACCTTAGAAATAGGTTCCTTTATTAACGTTACCATTATTGTTATTGTTTCAAACCAGCCTGATGCTTTTTGTTTTTCCTTCAACAGATTGACACTTCCTGTAAACTCTTCCCTGATCAGTTTAGTCTTCACATTTGGAAAATTTTCCACAATAAAACTGCATTTCTAACTTTATATTTCAAAGGTTTTATTCTGTTGCATCATCAGCGGCGGTTGGAGTTGTGCAGGTGTAGCTACAGCACCGCTCCAGATTCAGCTGACTCCTGCTGAAGGACATTTTTAGTAAATATGAGGTTTTGTTTTGACTTCCTAATGATCAGGGAACATTTTCTCAACCGTCAAGAACTCAGCTTGTCCTTCACTGTTTCTGAACGCTGTCCCCCAACGATAACAATTCACCATCTTCTCAAACCTGGGCTTAGGGTAACCCCCTCAGTCCACCTCAATAAAAGAGCTGAACTCCTCCACCTCAGACCCAAACCTGCCCGGCCAGAACTCCAAAACCAGCCTTCATTCCACCAGTCATCCCCCCTCAGATCTAACCAGCCTCTGGGCTCCACTTCCCATCATGCCCCGCTTCCATCAACTTCCTGCCGACGTCACCAGCCCGGGAGTATTTCAGGAAGTCAGACTTACAGCTCAGGACTCAGTCCTCATTTTCTGTTTGCTCGGGACTGTACCGAGTTTTGAGCATCAAGCTCTTTAATCATTGAGCCATCCAGCTCTTCAGTCGTTAGACATTCAACTACCAGTAAGTGGCTTTTATTCTGGAGCCGTGCAGCTCTCATTTCCATTCGAGCAGTGTGCTGCAGTTTCCTATATTAACTGCATGTCTGTTCAAACCCAGTGTGAGTCACTCCACGCTTGGGTCATACAACACGCCACGTCCAAACTCATGCTTGTGTCTGTTCAGTCCAGTCTCAGCCAGTTCCTGACACAGACCCCGTCTTAGACCCTTGTCTTGATCTGTCATGATTTTAATTTTAAACTTTACACAGACGTTTCAGAGGTGTTCTGTTTGCTTATTGTTGCGACGAGCTTAAATTATTCCTCACTAGCTCTTCCCCTAAAATGATCATGAAAAGGCTATCAATAGATAATCATTATTTTACTCACCTTCTACGTTTCCATAGTAAATCTGCTCACTAGCCTGATAAAAAGACAAAGAGAAGTCATTGAGATTGGGATTTAGCCCCATAGTTACTGAAAATGAACGTTTTCCTCTAACCATTTGAGTTATCTTAACGAGTTGAGTTTTACAATGCAGCTGTGTGTAGGTCTAACACAGAAACGAGTGTGGAGATCTTGTTCTCTGAGTTTGTCTCAGGCCACCTACCCTCAGGATGCCCTCGTGCATGAACGTGTCTCCTCCTGGACGGACGGCGTGGAGCTCCTCCAGACCCTTACGAATCCGTTCCCTGAGCAGAAACACAGAGAGCTGATCAAAAACGGTTTATTTTTGTCACTTGTTAATATCATTCTTATCAGAACCAGATATGGTTAGGTTTGGTAACAGAATAATGGTTTCCATGAGGAAAACACAAGCAATGTGTAACAGATGCAAAAGGCAAAACAAGGGTTGTGTTTATTGGCCTGCAACAACTGTCATGCAGACAGACAGGAAATGAATGTCGTGTGGATTCACATTCTTTACGAAGCCTGTGAGAAGATGTTATAGGAAATATAAACAAAAAACTGTCCACACTATGTGAAAAACCACATGATTGAGTGGATCTCCAGACCGATGACACTGTCCCAAGCAAGTTTCCCCCCATGATTCGCTTCTTGCTCGTATAAATCATGAATCAGAACCCGGTTACATCTGTCCAAATCGCCTGCTTTCCTTTCACTTAGATGATAGTGACCCAAATAGGATGTGCACCCACCTGTCTTCTGTCAGGCTCATCAGAGTCTGTCCCTCAGTGGAGAACACGATGAAAGACATCCGCAACTGTGGGCTGACAGAAACATCAGCTGTTAGATCAGTAATCAGGAAAACGTCATTCTTTTGTTGCTTGATGCTCACCTGATGAATTTATGTGCTAAATGTTCTACAAACTGGTAGATTTCATTCCAGTGGTTCTGCACACTCCCAGATCTGGAGACAGACATCCCCACATCCACATGTGAAAATCCTGCAAGACTCCAAACCTGGAAGTTTCATTTTAGTTTTGCTGCATTAGTTCTGAATAATTCCAACATTATCACCATTTACACATATTACCCCTGCCCCTTTATGCTTCTGAGTCTGTATGCATTAGACCCAGACATTCATCATCTCATGCAAAAAACTACAAGCTCCATACGCTCCTTAGATTTCTGCTAAAACTGCCTCATATCAGTTCAAATATCGATCAAACTTCCTGAAGTCTGCATGAATCCAGATGTGTAATCACACACCTGTCATACACTGACATAAACTCTTGTCCCTCTTTCCCAATAATCTCACATCTGACTTTTCTCCCATCATGTTACGACTTTTCTTTACTTGCAGAGGTTGCTGATCTGCTGGAAGAAAAAACTGTTGGGCTGTGTGTCATTTCTGATTCTTATCAAAATATCTTTTGGTTAAGTCGTGTTTTCATAAGCCCCTTGATTGTCACACACGCATTTTTGCAACATCACCATGACATAAGACTCAGAGCAAACGCGGCCAGGAGGCTGAACATCTGCATGAAAGGCAGAGCTGGCATGGAGAAGAGGGAGGAGTGCAGGGAAGGAGAGGAGAGAAGTGAAGGATGTGACATCTAAAGGTAAAATGTGGAATTTTTGGGGGAAAAAACCCGAAGAAGCAGCTTTTCTAGGAAACGGATTCCCGAGAAGGACACACTCGAATGAGAGCAGATAAAACACAGCTAACATCTTTACACTGTGAAACGTCTTTATTTGTCTTCTCAGAGACAGCCGTGCGTCTGGAGCTGGCACGGTCAAGGACAAACGGAAACTTTGTGTCTTACCTCAGAGGTGCAGACATCATGTGTCACAAAATATTCCCTCAACAAGAGCAGTTTGGTTTTAATGAAGTGGGTTTTTTTCCCAGCTTGCATTAAAACTTGTAAACATCATGAAGCTAAATGCTGCATCTAAAACGAGTGACTCAGCTCTGGTGGAGCACCGAGTTCCTCTGCACCTAGATGTGGTGCTAAGTTTTTTTTTCTCTGTTCATGTTTTATTTTGAAAATCTGAGTAACTCTTGTTGTTCTTTAGTTTTCCTTTCAGTCTGTGTTGCACACCTGGGTTTATTTATAACCTGATCCTCACCTGTTCTTCATTTGACTGCTTCAGTCTCCATATGGACCCAATCCTCCTTGCACCTTTCTAAATCATTCTTCTTTTTTTTATTTTGTCTGGCCTGGTTTCCAGTTAATTCTGCTTCAAATTTGATTCAGTTTATTTAAAAAGAAGCAGGATTTCACAAGAAAACCCTTCTTGGGTCATATTAAGCTTGTGTTTTTGCTTTTTGGTTGAATAAAACTTTAAGTTTAACCATCACAGACCTGCTTCTGCTGGGCTCATCCTCCCCACACATCATTTCAGCTCAAGCTTCCAGTTTTATTGGTCTTATCAGTTATTTTTGCCCTCTTTGTGGCTGAGATTGAGAAATTAAATTCTTATGAGATATATTTCCTGGAATTGCTAAATTATTTTTCAAAAAATAGTTTCATGTCACATCCAATTTTTCTTTTTTTTTTTTTTTAAAAAGCGACTACACCGCCTACATTTGATCAGAGGCTGATGTTGCAATGCTGAAAAAAACAAAACAAAGATGACTCCAACTTAGATAAACATTGGCGTGATCTATCTCGGCTCCCACATGAGGGTCTGGTTATAAACAAACATGTTAACTTGGGAAATAAATCCTATATTTAGTGATTTAATTTTAAAAATTCCCTCTGATAAAGAGAGGAGCACATAAGACATCACTAATCATCATTATCTGACATGCTGAAGCCTAGAGCATCATGCCTGACATGACATGAGACTTCTACACCATTATCGTGCCGCTTCTACAACTTTTCTCACAGATTTGAACAGGAATGGCCTCTGTCCCCTGCAACAGTCAGGTGAGGTGTGGTAGGTAACTCACTTGTCCAAAACAAAGTAAAGATCAAATTCTCCAAAGCACGAGGATGCCTGAGGCTGCCTCCTGCCCAGGTTTGGTCCAGCACCTACAGCAGTGAGAACAACCAGCGTGGCACCAAGCACCACTGGAAACCAGCAGCTCCTGCTCCAGCACACAGACATTATTCCACATGCACAAGGTCTCAAGCTGGTCTCGACAAAAAGACAACCACTTCAACTTGAGAAATGTTGTTAATCCTCTGTGCAAATCCGTCTGTCAATCCTCCACAGATGTTTTCAGCAGAACAAAACAGCAGTAATCCATGGGAGAGCTTTGAGAGTTTGTGAGAGTTTGAAGAGGAGGGGTGAGACAAAGCAGGAGTGCTGATGATGGCACCCTCTCATCTCCAGGACCAGCATAGATGAGAGGAGGTCCACAATCCTCCTTCTGGTCCTAATTTCTGTTTATGTCAAAGTCATCCAAACAGAAAGATCCCCAAACTCTGAATGGGTCTGCAAAACTTCCCTTGTGTTTTCTCTCTTTCTCTCTGCCTCTGAGTAGGAAGAGTGATGAAGACAATGCTGCCAAAACACAGGAATGACCTGCCTCTGTACGCCACCTAGTGGTGTTAGAGGAAGGCTGCTTCTAACTGAGATCAATGACCCCAAACACTGAGATTTAATGCTGAAACATTTGTGAATCACCTGCTGTGACATGTTTTTAGGAGCCACACAGGAGGAAATGTGTGCTTGTTTGCAAAGGAAAATTGATAAATTTGTGCACCATAAGCTAAGCTGCTCCTGTGAGTTTTCTTTGTAGAGTCGGTTGATATTTTATTACCTGATTTTAGATTTTGGTTTAGATGGAGGAAAACTAATTTTTGCAGAACTTGGAATTCGATTCAAGAGTGTTGGAGCAAGCAAGCATCCATCTAAAACATGCAGGAATGTGGCTTTGAGGACTGGAGATGAACCGTTCTGGTGTAACTGCAGGTACTGGCTGTTATTTAGACAGTGAACTTTAATTACACCACATCAGTTTCATCTGCCTTTTATTTGCAGGTCAAGGTGCAGTCATGTTTGATGGCACAAATTGAAAACAATTCTGAAGTCTCTGGAAAAATAAACCACTTGATCCCTGCAAAACTTTATTTGATGCACGTTCACCCAACTCTTCATCAGACATCAACTATTATCCTACAGCAACAAAAACTGGACAAAGCTCTGATGGGTCGTTCTTGTGCACGATGTATTTACACGCCTTTGGGTCGAACACAGACACACAGTCACTGGGGAACTTTCTTGGAGTGGAATACCTGCAGTTACACAAAAAATATATTTTAACCAAGAAAATCAAACAAAACATTGAATATACCAAACTGAGTTCTGTCGTCATTTGAGCTGTGAGGTAGTGATCCTTTACATACACGTCACAACATGAAGAACAGTCACAGTCCATGCATGCACTGTTTCTCCAACGGGACCCAAATGGATGCCACGTCTGATCTACAACATCCTGACAATGAGTCTGAACTCCTGTCGATGCAAGAAATAATGAAACAAAATTGCCACAGAGTGGTTTATTTGGATGTGTGTGTGTGTGTGTGTCGTACCAGCTGCAGCTGGCATGAGCTTGTAGTAGCAATTAGTGTTTGACAGGGACACCAAAACCCAGAGCAGCAGAACTGGAGCCAGATATTTCTTCACAGGGAAAATAATCACAAGAATTACACAGAAAACAATTCAAGCATTCAATGAAAGCATTTTTAATCCATAAATTTAAAATGCAGTTTGCAAAGAAGAATTTTAAAACTTAACATTTATTTCTTATCCACTTTATTACTAGTAGCCCCCATGAACCCTTGCGTGAAATATGCAACCGACTTTCGGTCCAACGTTTGTTTACATGGCGACCATAGACAGATGAAGCCATCCGTTTGTGCAAATCCACTTTTATGGGCTTTTTAGAGATGGAAAATGGGTGGGAACACCAGCTGTCACAATCCTACTGCCTACTGCAAGAGTTAAAACTATGGTTACACTTAAAGCACTTTATTTTGAAAATCTACTGTTCCTCTCCATCTTGTCATCAACAAAATTAAGACACTATCAGTTAAAGCTTACCATTGTGGCTGTCATCCTAACAGAGTTCAGACAACAGGTCAGAGACTGCTGGATTTTTAGGGACAGTTTCTTTCAAAGGTTGTTAGTACAGCAAGGGCCACTTGCATAAGGACTTATGTCACACAATAGGGAGCCTAAGTCTCCTCCTATTTCAGTCAGCTCATGGGTCCCTGGAACAAAGAAAAAAACGAATGGAAGTGAACAGGTCTATAAAAGCTATTTTCTAATCCGCTTTGCCTTACACCCTGAATCACACATATGTTGAAGTACAACATAAGTGTGGTAGTGACCAGTGAACATACTGGTCTCACAAAAAAGACAACAAATTCAACTTGAAAAATCTTGTTTATTCTCTTTGAACATTTGTCTAACAAGAAAAAAATAGCAGTAATCCATGGGAGGGATGAGACAGAGGAGGGATGAGACAAAGGAGTGCTGATGATGGCACCCTCTCATCTCCAGGTACAGCATAGGTGAGAGGAGGTCCACAATCCTCCCTCTGTACGCCACCTAGTGGTGTTAGAGGAAGGCTGCTTCTAACTGAGATCAATGACCCCAAACATTGAGATTTAATGTTGTAACATTTATGAATTATCTGCAGTATCATGTTCTTCTTCTTCTTAATAATAATAATAATAAGAAGAAGAAGAAGAAGAAGAAGAAGAAGAAGAAGAAGAATGACCATCCCATCTGAAAAAAATGTCACCGTCAGAGCTTGAGAAGATATCAAAGTACAAAGACTAGGTACAAGAAATCCATACAGTACATAAAAGCACAAAAGAAATGATACCTAAATGACAAATAACAATTGATTACAATAAATAGGCAGTTTTAAACAGGTGGGTTTTACGTTTAGTTTAAAGAATTGGAGAGATTTAGTGTTCTTGAGTTCAACCAGTAAAGAATTCCACAGAGACGGTGCAGATCTACTGAATGCTTGACTTCCCATGGTGACAAGTTGAGCAGAGAGGTTGTATAGGTTGATGGAGACTGAGGATGAGAAGGACTTCAGTTTATTGGAGTTCAACTTAAGAAAATTTAAAGAAAACCAAGACCTAGTCTCTGATATGCAGTCAATGAGTGAAAGAGGTGGAAGAAAAGAGGACGGAGTAGTGGAGACATATAACTGAGTGTCATCAGCATAACAATGAAAGTTGATGTTAATCTTCTAAAGATGGACCCAAGAGGAAGCAAGTAGATTATAAATAATAGGGGGCCAAGGACAGAGCCTTGAGGAATCCCAGTGGTTACTTCAGTGGGTGTGGAAATAAATGTTTTCATCTGAATTAATTATGTCTGTGAGCTATGATTTAAGCAGAGTGCATGAAATACCTATTGAAGATAATCTTGTCAATAAAGTGGAATGACGGATAGTGTCAAGTGCAGCACTGAGATCGAGGAGAATGAGGATGATAATTACGCCCGAATCAGCTGCAATTAGGAGATCATTTGTTACTTTAGTCAGATCTTTTTCAGTGCTGTGAGTGGGGCTGAAAACCTGATTGAACTTGTTCATATAAGCTATTGGTAAAAAGATTCTGATGGAGCATCCTGTGAGTTTTCTTTGTAGAGTCGTTTGGTATTTTATTACCTGATTTTAGATTTTGGTTTAGATGGAGGAAAAGAGACTTTTAAAGTAATTTGAAATTGGAGCAAGCAAACATCCCTATTAAACATGCAAGAAGTTGGCCTTCGGGGACTGGAGATGGACCATTTTTGTTTAACTGCAGTTACTGGCTGTTATAGTCAGTGAACTTTAATTACACCATGTCAGTTTCATCGGTCTTTTATTTGCAGGTCAAGGTGCAGTCATGTTTGCTGGTACAAGTTGAAAACAATACTGAAGTCACTGGAAAAATAAACCACATAATCCCTGCAAAACTTCACTTTGATGCACCCAACTCTTCTTCAGACATCAACTATTTTCCCACAGCACCAAAAACTGGACAAAGCTCTGATGGGTTGTTCTTCTTGTGCACGATGTATTTACATGCCTTTGGGTCGAACACAGACACACAGTCACTGGGGAAATTTGTTGGGGTGGAATACCTGCAGTTACACAAAAAATGCATTTTATCAAGAAAAATAAGCAAAACATTGAATATGTTCAAACTGCGCTCTTTCGTCGTTTGACACATGGGACTGATTCTTATACATACGCAGCACAACATGAAGAGCAGTCACAGTCCATGCATTTACTGTTTCTCCAACGTGACCCAAGTGGATGCCAAGTCTTATCCACGTCATCCTGACAAAGAGTCTGAACTCCTGTCGATGCAACAAGAAGAAATAATAAAACAAAATCGCCACAGTGTGGTTCATTTGAATATGTGTGTGTGCTCCTGTGTGCTGCATGTGTGTGCGTGTGTCTTACCAGGCGGCATGGGCTTGACAAAGCACTGAGCGTTTGACCGTGACACCAAAACCCAGAGCAGCAGAGCTGGAGCCAAATATTTCTTCACAGGAATAAAATAACAAGAATTACTCAGAAAACAATACAAACATTAAACATTTAATTAAAGCATCCTAAGTCCAACAGTTCAAAATGCCGTTTGCAAAGAAAAATTGTGGAAGTTTTAAAACTATGGTTACATTTATTTTTTATAACATTGTTTTACACCATTTATCAGGTAAAACTTACCATTATGGCTGTCATGAGTCCAGACAAAAGTTGGCTTTCTTCTTTATAAAACAGAGCTGAGTCCCAAGAAAATTAGCCTTTTTGCAATAACGAGAACACACCACACAGCAGTGATGAAATGCTCTGCAAAGAACTCAGAACCTTCCATATTTATACTCTTCACCCTGCCCTGAGTGGAATTTAGCTTTTGTCTGTTTGCCCCACTATGTCAAATAACCTGAACTACAAGTTTGTTAGCTCTAAAGTGTCTGCAGGCAGGGGCTAAACCCCGCAGTTCCTCCCCATACCTGCAGCAAGAGCTGTCCACACCTATAGTCCTACCATACCCAGTGACCTATGACCCAGGGGCGAGGTGTATTCCTGTACGTTTCCAGTCGCTTAATACAGGAATACCAGAAAAGGGTATCTGAAATAAAACCGCAAATTCTATATTATTCAACTAGCCATGGAATAATAAAGGCTTTTAAATTATCATCATCCTCCTGAGGGCCTCAGACCCCTTTTTTCTGAAGCTATACGTAGATCCCTCAACTGAAGAGCACCGGAGGTGTTTATACTGTTTCACACCCAAGAAGCACTCCATGCATTTTTGCTGTTTTTGAACACAAGTTCTAAATTGGACTTTTCAAGATAGTGTATTAAAGGTTGTGAGTACCTTTGGTGTTTGGACCATTGGACTCAAACATCAAAGGACATTTGCAGGAGAGGTCCAAAAAGATGAGGTCCGCAATCCAAAAAACAGGAATGACATGCCTCTGTACGAAACCTAGTGGTGTTGTTAGAAAGGCTGCTTTTAACTGAGGTCAATGACCCCAAACTCTGAGATTTAATACTGAAACATTTGTTATTTTCTGCAGGGTCATGTTTTTAGGAGACACACACAGGGAGGAATTGTCTGCATGTGTTTAATATTCATATCTGCCTTTGGGAAAGGCTCTGGTGTCTGCTACACTAAAAAAGGGAATGCACCAAAGAAGTTGGAAAGTTGGGAACATTTCCAGACTGGGGTTAAGGTAAAATTCATCAAAACATCCATAACCCACTATTACTTATAAAATAAAACATTAAACGTCACACACAAAAGAAAGAGGGTCAAAGGTGACATCAAACAAGCTGCTCTAGTCTTGTTGCAGTTACTTCATTTTGTTACTTAAATTACACCACATCAGTTTCATCTGTCTTTTATTATGCAGGTCAAGGTGCATTCATGTTTGCTGCATGGTACAAAGGTTTCTGTTTGGCAAAATAAACTACATGAATCTTCCAAAACTTCATTTTAACGGACATTTACATTGAAAAAAGGACTCGTGTCTACGTATTCTGCTCTTCTTCAGACCACATTTGACATGATTCATTTTCCCACAGCAGCGTAAATGGGACAAAGCTCTGATGGGTTGTTCTTCTTGTGCACGATGTATTCACACGCCTTTGGGTCGAACACAGACACACAGTCACTGGGGAACCTCCTTGGAGTGGAATACCTGCAGTTACACAAAAAATACATTTTATCAAGAAAATCAAACAAAACACATACAAATGTATTTTACTTAAAAATAAAAACAATAAAAAATGATCAGACTGAGTTCTGTCTTCATCTGACCCATGAGGTAGTGATTCTCACATACCCATAGCAACATGAAGAGCAGGTACAGTCCATGCATTTGCTGTTTCTCCACTTTGACCCAATTGCATGTATCGTGTTGTCTATATCATCCCGACAGTGAGTATGACTGCCTGTAGGTGCAACAAGAAGACAAAATAATGTCACAGTCTGTGTGTGCATGTGTGTATGTGCATGTGTGTGTGTCTTTTACTAGGCGGCATGGGCTTGAAGAAGCACTGAGCGTTTGACAGCGACACCAAAACCCAGAGCAGCAACGCTGGAGCCAAGTATTTCTTCACAGGAAAATTTTTTTTAGAATTACTCATTGAACAGTTGGAGCATTCAGCATTTTTGAGTCCAAATGGTCAAAAATGCAGTTTTCAAAAAACAAACAAACAAAAAAACAACTGTGTTAAAAATGTTACAACTGGTTAAATTTATTTCTTACAACACTTTTCTACTGTCCCTCTCCATCTTGACATCAACAAAACTCAAACACTATTTATTAGTTAAAGCTTACCATTGTGGCTGTCATCCTAGCAGAGTTCAGACAACAGGTCAGACGCTGCTGGGGTTTTTGGGACAGTTTCTTTTAAAGGTTGTGAGTACAAGGGAGCGTTTGGACCATTGGACTCAAACAGCAAGGGACGCTTGCACAAGGACTTATGTTGCTTCCTGGAAGGGGTCAATCCTGGGTGTGTGTGTGGGGGGTATTTCATGGGTCACCTGTTTTTTGAGCCAAACCCCAAAGAAACAAAGAGCGAGTCACCCCAAAATCAACTTTTTTTTATACTGATCAACTGTATAACAGTGTCAATTAATGCTGTAGACATGTTTAGTCATTATTTTTGGCATTTTAGTGCATCTTATTTAAATTTCAAATATTCAGTCTAAAACTGTCAGTGTAACCTCTACACTACATTTAAAATTGAATGATCCAAATACTGACCTACAGACGTGGACAAAATAGTTGGTACCTTTCGGTCAATGAAAGAAAAACCCACAATGGTCACAGAAATAACTTGAATCTGAGAAAAGTAATAATAAATAAAAATTCTATGAAATTTAACAAATGAAAGTCAGACATTGCTTTTCAACCATGCTTCAATGGAATTATTAAAAAAAATAAACTCATGGAACAGGCCTGGACAAAAATTATGGAACCCCTAGAAAAGATAGAAAATAATGTGACCAAAGGGACGTGTTAATTCAAGGTGTGTCCACTAATTAGCATCACAGGTGTCTACAATCTTGTAATCAGTCAGTGGGCCTATATATAGGGCTCCAGGTAGTCACTGTGTTGTTTGGTGACATGGTGTGTACCACACTCAACATGGACCAGAGGAAGTGAAGGAAAGAGTTGTCTCAGGAGATTAGAAAGAAAATTATAGACAGGCATGTTAAAGGTAAAGGCTATAAGACCATCTCCAAGCAGCTAGATGTTCCTGTGACTACAGCTGCACATATTATTCAGAAGTGTAAGATCCATGGAGCTGTAGCCAACCTCCCTGGACGTGGCCGCAGGAGGAAAATTGATGACAAATCAAAGAGACGGATCATCTGAACGGCAATAAAAGAGCCCAGAAAAACTTCTGAAGAGATCCAAGGTGAACTTCAAGCTCAAGGATCATCAGTGTCAGATCGCACCGTTGTTTGAGCCAAAGTGGACTACATGGGAGACGGCCAAGGAGGACACCATTGTTGAAAACACATAATAAAAAAGCCAGACTGGAATATGCTAAACTACATGTTGACAAGCCACAAAGCTTCTGGGAGAATGTTCTATGGACAGGTGAGACAACAATGGAACTTTTTGCCAAGGCAGCTCTATGTTCACAGATGGAAAAATGAAGCACATCAAGAAAAGAACACTGTCCCTACTGTGAAACATGGAGGAGGCTCTGTTATGTTCTGGGGCTGCTTTGCTGCATCTGGCACAGGGAGTCTTGAATCTGTGCAGGGTTCAATGAAATCTCAAGACTATCAAGGGATTCTAGAGAGAAATGTGCTGGCCAGTGTCAGAAAGCTTGGTCTCAGTCGCAGGTCATGGGTCTTGCAACAGGACAATGACCCAAAACACCAAAAATTGCCAAGAGGAAAACATTCTAAAATGGCCTTCTATGAGCCCTGACATCAATCCTATTGAGCATCTTTGAAAGGAGCTGAAACATGCCGTCTGGAAAAGGTGCCCTTCAAACCTGAGACAACTGGAGCAGTTTGCTCATGAGGAGTGGGCCAAAATACCTGCAGAGAGGTGCAGAAGTCTCATTGATGGTTACAGGAATAATTTGATTGCAGTGATTGCCTCAAAAGGTTGTGCAACAAAAGATTAAGTTACCATCGTTTTTGTCCAGACCTCTTCCATGAGTTTATTTTTGTAATAATTCTGTTGAAGCATGGTTGAAAAGCAATGTCTGACTTTCATTGGTTAATTTCATAGAATTTTTATTTATTATCACTTGGGTATGAAGGGTACCAACAATTTTGTTCATATCTGTAAATGTAGGTAACAGCTGCTCGAAGAGCATAGATGCACGAAATAGGTGTGTGTGCTTTTATACATTTATTTTATTTGAAATCATAAAAATTCACTATTCGTGGATCAATTCAATGTCTAAAGATAAATGGATGTAATTTTTCTACAACAGCCCATAATTCTTTCAAAATTTCATTTAATTATTTTAATGATTTTAGATACTAAGTACAGATACATAATTAAACTCTTTCAGTGGTCCTGTTTCTCTTATATAAAATCCTTGCTTTATTGATTTCATTCTAATTTTCTGAGTTTGAATTTAGGGTTTTCATCAGCTGTAAGCCATAATCATCCAAATTATAACAAATAAAAGTTTGAAATATCTGGCTTTGTATGGAATGAGTCCATCATAGATCCGTTTAACCTTTTATGTTGAATTACTGACATAAACGAACTTTAGCACCTTATTCTAAAATTTTTGAGTTTCATCTGTATTGCGTACCATATTTTATAAGATATGAGAATTATTATAATATACACAAAAAACACACTAATGTAAATGTTATGGGTGCACATGAGGAAATAGCACCAGGATGCCAACAGAGGCAGAGAATGTGTGCTGCACGGAGTTTTATCACGTTGTCTTAAGGAAAGGTGGTTGACATTCACTTCTTACTTCTCAGGTAGATGATTGGTCGACACCAGTATCCCAGTTTCCTGCATGACCCTCCACCCAGCAATAGAACCAGTCTGTCTAAACATTTACTCCCTCAGCATTCATAGAGCTGATTATGGCCGTCTACAACTCAGAAGTTATGAAAGATACACAATGTTTGGCCTGAAAAGGGTTGAAATATACTGTCAATATATTAAGAAATGCAAAACTCTGGTCTAACTAAAGGAAAATAAATTAACTGAAGGCAATACCAAAAATGAATCTATTATCTAGTTTATTTAAAAAAAAATCAAAAGCACAACATACTGTTCAAAGCTTTGTACAATCTGTAAAAAATCCTTTTTTCCAGGCGATGCAGACGTCTGGCCTACAGATGCTTTGTGAGCTGGTGCTGGGGTCATTTAGGAAGAAAGGTCAGAGTAGTTGTTCCGGCTTGTGTTGTCCTGCAGATCCAAGGTGAATTCCCACACACAGAGGGTCAATAGGGATGCACTTGCATAAAGAGGGACCTATGCAACCCCAGCTTCTGTCAGTGCAGGATGGTAGAAGTTTGATGACAGGCGAGCTGGATCTTTTGGATCTTTTCCATGTACGGCTGGGGGTGGGGGACAATCTCTTCAAAGACATCGGCAATCAGGTTGTGAACGTAGCCTAGAAGAAATTGTTCAGTGCAAATATGTATGTTCAGTGATGCAAGTTCAACAATCTGAATTTCATAAACAAAAATTATACATTTTTGTTGAGTAACTTACGTTGTGTTGGTGGTGTCTCCACTGGCTTTACAGCGTGTCCTCCCTTCTTTGCTTTGGGGAAATGCATGGCGTACCTCCGTTTCCCTGTAGTTTTTCTTGCCTGAATGAGACTTGAATTTTCATTGAAATGCATTGCTGCCAGATATAGTCTGTCAAAAAAAAAAGAGCAAAGGATGAGAATTCTGTTTGCTGCAGATATCGGTCACATCCAAATTGACTACATCACATGTGATAACGTCTTACTGTGCAAACTAGACTTTTCTCTCTTACGTAAATGAGTTCCTTTAAAAATCAAAGTGTCTCTGCTTCACACACGGTAGCAAATATAGATGTGACAGAACATACCTGCACAGCCTCCCAGTGAACGGAAAAACCACATTTCTGGGCATGAAGCGCAGCACTACACTGTGGAAAGCCTCCTGTGTTGAGGTCTGGCACTGCGAACTTAGCCTTGCAACATCCATGAGAACCCTCTTATTAGTCAAGATTTTCTCCACTCTGGAGAGTGCTTTTGAACCTACAGACACAAAGCATGAAGTTAATAAATTATTTTGTCACTAAACATTGAGTAAAATAGTCAGGTACAAACCTGGTTGGAACCACTTCTTGCGATCTGTGCTCTGGCGGACTGGATGTTGGCATTGTGGGAAGAGAGGATTGTCGTGGACGTGGATGTCTTGCATGTGGTTCACCATGGACGTCCATTTGGCCACTTTCTCTGGCCCTGAGGATGAAGATGCTGCACACCAGTACGCATGGTTGCTGATTCCACACTGCCACTTGTTGACCACCTCACAGTCCTTATCTTTAGCCACTTTGGCCAGTTTCTTGGAAATACCTGGAAATGACGTAAGTGGTTAACTCTATAAAAAAAAGGGATGTGTGTACATCTACACAGCCAATGCTAGTATTGGAAATAGGAGTTTTACCATTGTTATGCAATATTTACTTGCTTTCCAAGTTGCATGATGAATCAAAGTAATAAACATACCTTTTTCTAAACGCCAGACATCGTAGTAGTGCGTTATCTTTTTCTCTTGGAGGAAGTTTTGGATCTGGGGATGATGGTCTGTGACAACGTAATCGACTGCCACACCCTTTGACTCTAAAAGCTGTAGGCTCCTTGTGAGTCCTTCCTTTTCCATGTTGTGGCTTCCACCAACCTCATTGCTCTGTAAAACAGAACATTCACACAAACACATAAAGCGAATAGCAATTTTATTTTGTCATGCAGTTTGCCAGAAATCATGTTTTGGTGTGTGTGTGTGAAGTTATGGAGGAATGGTGTTTTGCTGTGAGAGTAAAACAAAAAGAGACACTAACAAGGCTCTGAGTTGTGAGACAAGTTCAGGTGTCTCACATGCTTGAACCCACTCACCTGTACAAGCTGAATGTCAATTATGTTGTTGTTCTCTAGATTCATCAAACTATAACTTCCATATTTTGCTGCGTGACCTTCAAATACAATAGAGTTTATTATTAGAAGTAGGTCATGTTAAAGGCACACTTGAGTTTTGCTTGCTTTTAGCACACCCTAGTGTCCATTATTAATTATCTGTGGTCAAAGCAAAAGTGAAACTTATCTCCTCGCTGTGCGTTCGTCTTTTAACACCTTAATCTAACTGCTGAAACGTCTCCTCAGCCTTCATTAGTGTCTACAGGAGCGGTTCATCACTAAATCAAACAAATCAGCTGTGTTCATGATCTAAAACATGCAGGAAGCAGACTGCAGCATCAGGTATGCCAGCTTCACTTTACCAAGTCCAACAGGGAGCGGCCCGCCACTCTGAAGTTGCAAATTTGGTATTCTGGCCACAGAGGGCGGTGGGGGTCTGAATAACATTTCATTAACCCTGTAAAGGGTCATTTTAGCACATACTGGCTCAGGAAAATTATTTAAAAATGTGAAAAAGTTGCATAGTATGGCTTTAATGTTTGTGTATTAGCAAGCTATTACCTGTGTTACAGCACAGTCTGACACAAATTCATATGTATAAAAATGATTATAAATAAAGCACACCTGGTGAATCTGCTTGCATGTCCCCTCCAATCTTAACTCTTTTTTGGCTCAGGATCTGTAGTGCTTTTTCTTGGTACTGCTGCCATTTGTGGATCACAGCTGGTTGCAGAAAACTGTTGGAAAGCTTTTGGAAAGCTTTGTAGCTCATATTTTGCAGATGCATGGCTTGAAACACCTGCACAATAAAAAAAATCTTCTGGGTTCGATATACAGCACTGTATGACCTAGGAGTGCAAGTAATAAACAGATGAGAACTTTCAAAATTAAATTCATCTTGTGTAGCCATCAGAGGTCATGTAGTCCTTTTTACAAGTGCCCATTTCAAAGATCATAGCTGCCTTGGCCTCTGGCACAGAACCACATCCACCAGCAACAGCAGTCAAATCATGACTAGCATTTATTCACAGCTTTACTTTTCTGATAAAGCGAGCAGTGAATCCATATGAGAGCAATTTTGTGTTTATCTGACACAAGATAAATGCTGTTATATTTGGTGGGATAGAAAACACTGAGTCAGATTGTGCATTGTAGTTTACCTTTTGCAATTTAAAATAAGAAAAGCCGGTGAAATATATGGCAGCAGACAGCTGGATGTTTCCTACAGGAGTGCTCCCCATCACCGGCTGGCTCTTCCATTTCTTTGAAAAATTGCAGTGATGGCATTTTTGGTCCACAGACAGAAAGGTTCCTCGTCTGTATGTCTTCACCTCCGACACGCGGCTGCACACTGGACACGTTTCAAAAAGTTCCATGAGGTTTTTCTCAAATACTATGTACTTGGAGTCTTTGTATCCTGAAGACGTATCACTGTTTAGGGAAATGACAATATAAAAAAAAAACCACAAGGTTAGTTTAACAAGCATATAATTAAACAAAATCAACATTTAAATTAAAAGCAAAAACATACCTGAGCTCTGAGGATTCAGCAACATTGCTCCCTGACTGCTCTGGATCATAGTCATAGTCATGGGGTTCAGGTGTTAATGTGGAGATTTCACTTTCATCCTCTTCATCTAACCGAGGTCTTTTACTTGGCCTCAGATGAACAGACCTGACAGGCGTTGGGGTACCAGGCCCCCATGGTGCATCCTCAGTGCTTGTGGCAACACTCTTCCTTGTCATGTAGAATTCTGTTTGGGAACCTAAATTAAAACAAATGTGTTACTGTGACTTTACAGGGTAAGTTTCCAGGATCTCACATAAAACCATAATAACAGAATGAAAAGCAAAAGTACGTCCATGACAGTTGTGAACTCTATGAATAACAAAGTAGTACATGAAAATAACACATTAAGGGTCGTAAATTACATTTGTAATGCATATTACTTCTATATTAAGCTGTGTACATTACTGTGTGTATATAATTGTGTGTATTTTGTGTACATATCAAGTCTTATGCCGCTGTTTTATGTCATGTGTAAAGTCACGGGCGGACCACCTGCAGTTTAGCTGCTCCTGAAGCAACTACAATAAAGTCTTATTCTATTTTGCAAGCGTATGTGCACCTGTCTGCATAGGAAAAACAAATGATCTTAAGAGGTAAATGACAAACCTTTGCTCCGAATACGACGACTCAATGTACCCATGGAAAGCTGTGTTGCTCGTGCTGTACGGACAGGTGAGTCTGTCTGTGTGCCGGTATGAAGGTTGGATGTCATCAAAGTATCTAATGTGCTCTAAAAGACAAGAACATTTTAGGAAGCAGAAATATACAAAACACATGCAACAACGTGAAAACATGAATTTAATAAAAGCAATAAGACAATCAATGGCAAAATTAGACTGAAGTGGAAATATGTGAGCTGTAGTGAGAGCAATTCAGCAGCATATTGAAGGTCAGGACTAACATTTAATCAAGCATCTACTTTAGTTATTGAAAAGCAGATTATTTCCACCTATAGCTTTACAGCACTGTAGTCTTTACTTAGATTTGGGTATTTAAGTTAAATGTACATATTAGATCCAGAGTATTAATGAAGTACAGTGATTAGTATATTTAGCTCTGATTATTAGCTCTTTTAGTATCCGTGTTTTGTGCTTACAGCCTGTGAGCTGCTAGTCGATCGTCGTGACGGAACAGATCCAGGTTTTAAACACAACTTTGAAACAAAACCACTACTGTAGGCCCCGTAGTTGGTAAAGTCACTCTCGTCAAAATGATTAGAACAAATAACTATTCGACAGCTATAAAGCGCTGGTGGTTTTCCAAAGACAAATTCCAGCCATTTCCTCTTCAGCTCTTCCGATTTTGGTAAAGAATGCAACGTTGATGTTTGATCTCCGCAAACAATACAAGCCCGTGCGCGTTCAGCCATGCTGCAAAGTTCCTAATAAAAGGTTACGAGTTACTATTGCTGAAGCTTTATTTATTTATTGCTAAAGCTATGCTCGTTTCTTCTTCTTCTTCTTCTTCTGTTGTTTAATGGCGGGTGGCATCTAACTTCTAGTTGCATTTCCGCCCCCTACTGGCTGGAGTGTGCGTCGGACTAAAAGAGCAAAAATAAACAACTAAATTCTCTCTAACAATCCATCCACTTTGTTTTAAAAACTGTAAGTTTAAAATTCCTTTCTTCTCCACTCAATAAATTATTTATACTTAAACATCCAGCTCCACTTTCCTTCAAGCTGTCTGAGTTATTTATTTATTCTTCATTTATTTAGTTTTCTTTTGCTCTCTGAATGTTTTATACAATAGCAAATCACATGTTCCACTGTTTCATTATCTGCTCCACAATCACAGAAACCAGATGGGTGCTTCCCCATTAAATGTAGTGTACTATTGAGTCCAGTATGACCCATTCTCATCCATGAGATGATATTTTTCTTATCTTTATTGTTCATCCTTACATTATTTTATTTCCCTACTTTTTTCTGAATTTGAAAAAGATGCTGTCCCTTCTTTCCCCTTCTCCCACTGATGTTGCCAGTCCTCTATGACCCATGCTTTAATAATATGTTTGAATAATAGCTTTAATTTCAGAAAATTCATTCACAAAATATAAAAAAAGTTACTTATATTATTGTTTTAATTTTCTGCACTTTGATGCACATCCTGTTTCCTACCTCAGCCTGGTTCCAACATCAGATTGTTTAATAAAGCCATTCAAACAGCAGGTTTTTCATCATTTTATTGAGAATATACTGTAGGGGTGAAAGCTGTAACTGGGTACAAGTGTGGACTGAACGGGTGGCAACAACTGGAAAATGCCAGTATTTTGTAGGTAATAGCTTGCTGCTACATATGGGAAAAAAAGAACTATGAACAAGTTCTTTTTTGAAACTGAACTTGGTTAAAAAAAATCTGAATTATGATATGACCTGAACTAGTTCATTTTAAAATGTGTGAACTGAACTTTGAACAAGTTCATATTTAAAACAAATCAACTTTCCCAACACTGACCCCATGTAAGATAGATCCAGATTGTAAGATCTGACAAAAAGTGATCTCACAATGATTACATTGATGTATTATTTTATAAACATCTGAAGCAATATTGGGATTATATAATTTAGACAAAAAGCAACATGTTAGATTAAGTCATTTTATCTTAGAAATATTCATTACATTTATTTGATCTGGCATTTCATTGTGGACATTCACACCTTTAAATGAGTCATCACCTATTACTACTGTGGATATCTACGTCCTGTTATAGTCTTTTAGGCCATTAAAAAATGTATTGGGAAAAAAAATGTTTTCCTGATCCTGTTTGTAAAGGGCAGATTTTCTCGCGAGATCACACGCGATAATAATAATAAGAGTGATGAGAAATTCGAGAACGACAGACATGCATGTCTGCCTGCGTTCCCTGTCTTTTTTGTTGCAATAGCCATTCCACGTGTTGTACACTAGCCCCGAGACTGCTAGCCCCGCTAGCACCTAGTGCTAACTGGAGGTAGTTTATAAAAAAATAGATTCTGCCTTACCGTACTTGGAACAGCAGTCAAGTTTAAGTTTCTCACTGTTGGAATGGCCCCTCTTTCTAGACGAATCCTTGTTGCCATCTTCGCCAGATATTGACCCAAATTTATGAAGCATTCTGGCTTAAAATGGTTAGCACAAACACCGAGAACAGTGGAGATGGTTGCGGGTACAGCTCCGTTAAAAATAAAAGCAATCCACTGGTCCCTGGTAGACCGCGGTGAAGTTAGTTTGACGTTGGAAGTTGGATATTCGACAGACATTGGTTCACTGCAGTCAGCGATGAGTCTTCATGCCGTGCGCTGAGCCACAGACGGCGGTTAGCTAGGCTTCCGAGGACATGCTCGGGAGCGGTGGTTCGCTTAGGGACCATCAACAAATTTCTAGTCATTTGTAAACGACTACAAAAAAAAATCAAAAGCTGCCGGATTTATTGACTAAATCACTAAAAATTACTTCTGAGTTGTGTTACTAAACTACATCTACAAGACACAACAGTTTTAAAAATATTTCACACAATTTGATCTTTTTTATTAAGATTTTTATCAAAAATTAAGTGATTTTTTTCAATAGCTCCTAGGTAAATGAGTGTAAATACCCAAAACCATTTCTCTATGGTGGTACTAATCTATAACTATGAGACACAGCAGTCTTTAACTCATTTCATACAATCTGATCTTTTTTATTAAGATTTTTATCAAAAATTAAGTGATTTTGTTCAATAGCTTCTAGGTAAATGAGTCTAAATACCCAAAACCATTTCTCAATGGTGTTACTAATCTATAACTATGAGACACAGCAGTTTTTAACACATATCATACAATTTGATCTTTTTTATTAAGATTTTTATCAAAAATTAAGTGTTTTGTACAATAGCTTCTAGGTAAATGAGTGTAAATACCCAAAACCATTTCTCAATGGTGACACTAATCTATAACTATGAGACACAGCAGTTTTTAACACATTTCATACAATTTGATCTTTTTTATTAAGATTTTTATCAAAAATTAAGTGATTTTTTTCAATAGCTCCTAGGTAAATGAGTCTAAATACCCAAAACCATTTCTCTATGGTGACACTAATCTATAACTATGAGACACAGCAGTTTTTAACACATTTCATACAATCTGACTTTTTTATTAAGATTTTTATCAAAAATTAAGTGATTTTGTTCAATAGCTCCTAGGTAAATGAGTCTAAATACCCAAAACCATTTCTCAATAGTGTTACTAATCTATAACTATGAGACACAGCAGCTGT
>SSNS01000126.1:3817-16317 GCA_006937985.1 Aphyosemion australe
ACGCACACACACGCACACACACAGACACGCACACACGCGCGCGCACACACACACACACACACACACACACACGCACACGCACACACACACACTCACACACACACACACACACACGCACACACACACACACACACACACACACACAGGAACATCCGCTGCTCAGGAGTGTTTGACTCAGCAAATTTAAATCTGAAAATTGGCTCCTGACACCCTTTTGGTCACTTCTGGACCTGAATCTACTGCAGGAGCACAAACTGTGGTGGCCGGTCCTGGTCCTCAGGTCCTCCTGCTGCATGTTTTTGGTGTCTCCCTGTTCCTGATCTACATCAGCTCTACGGGATCAGCTGAGGTGGGACCTGCAGACCTGCAGGATTGTGGACCTGAGGACCAGGTCTGGAGGACGTAGAGACGCGTTCCCTGCTGCTGTCAGAGTGATCTACGTTCAGAGTCAGGAGGAATTATCCTGAAGGACTCCGTGATGGACTCTGAAGATGGGCCATGTTCCAATCCCGTCTGCTGCAAAACCGATTTACTGTCAAACGTTGATCTGAACTGAAACCAGGAGCTGAACGTACGGTGGCCTGTTAGAGCCAGTGAGAAGGAAAAAAGAGTCAGAATCCTCCTTCAGGAGCAACCAGAGGAAGTTGTTCTGCTCCAGAGCCCACATGTTTTGGTAACGTCTACATCACACCTCAAACAACTTCCTTCTGTCCTTCACAATAAGAGACTAAAATATACCATAGATAGTATTAATACTATTGATGGTTTTAAATATTTTTCTCTGGTACAAACAAACTACTTGTTTGAGCTTCAGGTGTTTTGATGTGTTTGGGAGTCTTATTTTGAAGGGTTGAAGAAGTTCTTCATGTCTTTGGAGAATGGACTTCCTCATGTTCCTGCTTTGATCTCATGACCTCAGCCGTCCTAAAACCACCCGTTGGCCCAAACGCAGCGTCCTATTATTATTATTATTTTTTTTTTTAATTACTATTATTAATATTATTATTATTATTACTATTATTATTATTATTACTATTATTATTATTATCATTATTGTTATTATTATTATTATTATCATTATTATTATTTTATTACTATTATTATTATTATTACTATTANGTGCCACCGGTCTCTGACCACCACCAGCAGGCAAGCCGAGTTAAGTGTCTTGCCCAAGGAAACAACAACAGTGACAGATTGAGCGGGGCGCGAACCTGCAACCTTCTGATTCTGGGGCGGGCACTTAGCTCCTCTGCCACCATCGCCCTATCTACTAAGAAGTGTGTGTGCCTGCTCTGTCTTCTCTAACCCCAGTGAGTCGTAGCGGATGGCTGCTCATACTGATCCAGGATCCTCTGGAGGTTTCTTCCTGTTAAAAGGGAGTTTTCCTCTCCACTGTCGCTACATGCATGCTTAGTATGAGGATTGCTGTAAAGTCTCTGACACAACAAGTCAGTGACTCGATGAAATCTGCTGGGTTCCTTATATAGGAAACCTTTAACTAATTGGCTTAATGAACTGAACTCAATTGGAACGTTTACGTTGTGAAGAGCCTTGAGACGACTCTTGTCTATAGAAATAAACTGACCTGATCTCTGCAACAGCCGTGGTTCAGAGGAGAGGGAACTTGGATCACATGGGCAGCGGATTGAGTCTGACCTGATAGTAATTAGCTCCTCATGCCGAGTTTAGGGAAGGTCGTTCGACTGCAGCTGAACTAATAAGTTAAGCTAATGGTCATTTTAAAATGACGTTAAATGCTTTTCACAGCTGATGTTTGGATAGATGTGGTCAGGAAAGGAATCAAGCAGCATCCTTCCTCCTCAGGGAAGATCACTCCAACAAACCAGAAACACAACGCCTGTACAACGGGCCTCAGCAGAGCAACAAACACTGTCAGGTCAAAGGTCATGAAGGTCATCTGATGGAGAAGAAGTGCTCTGGTACCAGGCTGGTTCCTGCAACAGAACCAGTTCCTCTTAGATCCTCTTCTCCTGTTCCTCAGAGGTGAAAACGAGGCTCAGCAGCATGATGGAAGCTAACCCTAACCCATAGGAACATGCTCCTCCAGGTTTCTGAGTTTGGGAAGGTCCTTCAGCAGATGTTCTCTGACCTGTCGTGACTCGTCATTTCCAGTGAAAATGGAGTCGAGCAGCAGGTTTTTGTGGCTCCTCTAATCATCAGACAGAAGCTGAAAGCTGAACCTGATGGGAGCCGTGGTCTCTGGTGGGTGTGTGTGTGGGGGGGGTTGAAGCAATCCTACTAATTTGAAGCAAGTTGGGCCAGTTTATGAACTAAGCTGTGAAATATGACTGTAATAATGGAGGCAAATGGCAGCGCCAGCGTCTGGGAGCACGTGAGGGTGAGGGTGGTGAAAGTCTGTGCTGGATCAGCCCCCCGCCCCCACTCACACCCTGGCAGAGCCCACAAACTCATGAAATGTGAAAATGCTTGTGGGCGCGGCGGCCATTGGTGGAGTGAGATCCTGCTCCATAAACTCATGATTAAACCGATGTTGCTGCGGCGACGGGGAGTAGTTCTGCTTTTGTTTGGTGGGTGAAGCTCAGAAGAAGAGGACCAGGCCGAGACACCCAACATCTGCCAGGAGTTTAACGGTACCACGGTGCTGTTTAATTGGACCCCTCCCTTGGTTCACTCCTGATCCGTGGTTGGAGTTCGAAACCCACAATGTTGATGTTTGGTCTCTGGTTTACAGCTCTCAGCTAAATTTGGAAAGTGTGAAACAATGTGAGGATAATGACTCTGCTGCAGAGTTAAAGCGTTTAATCAGGTTGAGTCATGAAAACCCAGAGATCATCAGAGCAGAGACGTGTGGGAAAGTCCCCGCTCGGCTTCAGGGACGTCCTGTGAGGACACCACGCTGAAGAGAGCCAGACATCAGGAGACAAACATGGACAACATGTTAAAAACATGTTTAGCATGTTATTCACATGTAAACAAAACGACACAAACACCACAACATCACCATGTGCAAAGGAACATGAGCAGCAAGTCCTGCACGTTCCCCAAGTGAGTTGTGCGTGTGTGTGTGTGTGTGTGTGTGTGTGTGTGGGGGGTGTAAATAAGTGTAGAATTTGGATCACTGACACCCCCTAACCACCATTCAAGCCAGTGCCCCCCAATAGCGTGTGATCACATGTTCTGTCACGCGTGAAGTACGTCCACGTGGATGGTATTTCTTCCCCGTGGCTCTCGTCTGTTTGTGAACACATGAACAACATGTTTTATTTCCTATTAGAATTAAATGAATAATCTTCACATGACTGCTGGAGATACCCCCCCCCCCCATGACCCAGTGTGGGTTAACGGGTATAGACACGGATGGATGAATACTGCTCTAAACAGCGGTGAGAAGGTAAGGAACAGCCTGAAGGAGCCTGAGAAAGAGTTAAGAGATGTTGTTCATTGTCACATGACATTAGGAGCTCAGACTGAAACTCTCCACCTCCTCGTCTGAACCCCCCCCCCAACACACACATCTTGCCTGCAGATGTGGCAAAACCACAAACACTTCAAAGTGCCTCCCTTCAGACCAACAGCGCACCCTGACGCCAACTGTAAATGTCCTGGACGCAGCACATGGAAAATATTAAACCCCCGACTCAGAGCCGAGCTGAACCGGGGTGTGTGTGTGTGTGTGTGTGTGTGTGTGTGTGTGTGTGAGCCCTTAATGACTCATCATTCTGCTCCACAACAACCAGACACAATCATCTGCTTCAGCCTCACCTGCAGGGGGCGTGGCACCAAAACACGAGGAAGATTGAGCAAGAGAAGGAACACCTCAAGACTGCTCAGGCACACACACACGCACACACACACGCACACACCCACACACACACACACACACGCACACACACACGCACACACACACACACACACACGCACGCACGCACACACACACCACACGCACACACACACGCACACACACGCACACACACACACGCACACACAGCACACACACACACACGCACACACACACACGCACGCACGCACGCACACACACACACACACACACACACACACACACACACACACACACACACACACACACACACACACACACACACACACACACACAGGAACATCCGCTGCTCAGGAGTGTTTGACTCAGCAAATTTAAATCTGAAAATTGGCTCCTGACACCCTTTTGGTCACTTCTGGACCTGAATCTACTGCAGGAGCACAAACTGTGGTGGCCGGTCCTGGTCCTCAGGTCCTCCTGCTGCATGTTTTTGGTGTCTCCCTGTTCCTGATCTACATCAGCTCTACGGGATCAGCTGAGGTGGGACCTGCAGACCTGCAGGATTGTGGACCTGAGGACCAGGTCTGGAGGACGTAGAGACGCGTTCCCTGCTGCTGTCAGAGTGATGTACGTTCAGAGTCAGGAGGAATTATCCTGAAGGACTCCGTGATGGACTCTGAAGATGGGCCATGTTCCAATCCCGTCTGCTGCAAAACCGATTTACTGTCAAACGTTGATCTGAACTGAAACCAGGAGCTGAACGTACGGTGGCCTGTTAGAGCCAGTGAGAAGGAAAAAAGAGTCAGAATCCTCCTTCAGGAGCAACCAGAGGAAGTTGTTCTGCTCCAGAGCCCACATGTTTTGGTAACGTCTACATCACACCTCAAACAACTTCCTTCTGTCCTTCACAATAAGAGACTAAAATATACCATAGATAGTATTAATACTATTGATGGTTTTAAATATTTTTCTCTGGTACAAACAAACTACTTGTTTGAGCTTCAGGTGTTTTGATGTGTTTGGGAGTCTTATTTTGAAGGGTTGAAGAAGTTCTTCATGTCTTTGGAGAATGGACTTCCTCATGTTCCTGCTTTGATCTCATGACCTCAGCCGTCCTAAAACCACCCGTTGGCCCAAACACAGCGTCCTATTATTATTATTTTAAATTACTATTATTATTATTACTATTATTATTATTACTATTATTATTATTACTATTATTATTATTACTATTATTATTATTATTATTATTATTATTATCATTATTATTACTATTACTATTATTATTATTATCATTATTATTATTATTATTATTATTTTTTTAAATTACTATTATTATTATTATTATTATTATTATTATTATTATTATCATTATTATTATTACTATTATTATTATTACTATCATTATTATTATTATTATTATTATTATTATTATTATTATCATTATCATTTAGAGAAAAGCTGCTGTAATCTGTGCTTTGCTCCAGATGTTTGGCTGCTGTTTGTGTCCAACACTTGGTTCCATCCATCTGATGATAGAACGCCTCCATAACAGCGGCCATGTTGAGAGGAAACCTGCAGCGGAGGGCAGCAGCACATCTGCTGGCCTGCGTGTGAGTCTTACGTGGGATTGCGTGAGTTCAGTTTTCTGCACGCTGCGCCGTTTTCTGGCGTTTCTTCATGAAGATGAAAAGTTCTGCTCGCCCAGCGGCCCAGAGGGGATCCTGGGAAGGCTGAAAAACAAGCCAGCAGAAACATGGCAATGTCTCCTCTGACTCCACACCCCCAGGAACTTTGACCTCCAGCAGAGAAACCAAAATAAAAAATCCCCTTCTCACCGCCAAGCCAGCCCAACAGGAAGACGGGTGGTGGAGCAGAGGTGGAGCTGAGGAGAACAACAAAGCCTTTCTGTTTGCTCCAGATGGGTGCTTTCTGACAGCTACAGAGCTTTTGTTCTGGTAGACCCAGAGGACACTGCTGTGCTTTGCTACGCTGCCACAGATCCTTGGATTTTATTATGATGCACAAAGATGGAGCAGAAGATCCTCCTCCACCTCCTCCACCAGAGAGGAGCAGACTCCCACCACTCTGATGGATGACCTCCCTCCAGCTAATGCAGTCAACACGTAACTGTTCAGACTGAACACCATCAACGTGGATGACACGCCTCCAACTGCATCTGTTGTTTCTGCTCACCTGGCAGGAAGCCCCGCCTACTCACCTGGCTGAAGGCCCCCTTCTCTAGAATTGTGTCATTTATAACAAATATTAATATCACCACCTGTAGATCTTCATCCAGGACTTGAGTCTGGCTGGGAGCTCCTAAAGTCACACTATGCACCTTTTGCATGTTTTTAAATCCTGTTCTTGAGCCAGTTTGTGCTAAAATGACCTTTACAGGGTTAATGATGTCACTCAGACCCCCACCACCCTCTGGGGCCAGAATACCACACTTGCAACTTCAGAGTGGCGGTCCGGTCCTTGTTGGACTTAGTAAAGTGGAGCTGACATGCCTGGTGCTGCAGTCTGCTTCCAGCATGTTTCCTGCATGTTTTAGATCATGAACACAGCTGATGTGTTTGATTTAGTGATGAACCGCTCCTGTAGACACTAATGAAGGCTGAGGAGACATTTCAGCTGTTAGATTAAGGTGTTAAAAAGACCAACGCACAGCGAGGGGATAAGTTTCACTTTTGGTTCCACTAACGGACACTAGGGGGTGCTAAAAGCAAGCTAAAACTCCCAAGTGCTCAGACAAAAAACAGATTAAGAACTTCAAAATAGTTAAAAATAATTGAAAATGTCTATAAGTGTGTGTGTGTGTGTGTGTGCGTGTGTGTGTGAGAACCAGAGTTGTGAAACATCTGGATGGATGGATGAGGTGTGATGCTGGCTTTCGTCTCCTCTGAAGGAGGACAGCTGACTTAACCTCATTACCTCTAAAAACATTGTGTGGATTTATTTTCTGTTACTGTCTCATTTAAAACCCTCCTCCCTTCTTCATACAGGATGAAGGTGGCTGGAATATTTAGTAGAATAAACTTAGATGAAGCTTTCAGAAACGTGTTTATTTGACTTTGGTCTCCAACAAATCCTTCGTGTAGAAATTCCCAGCGGTCCATGTGTTTTTGTTTTCCCTCGTCCTCATGAAGCAAAGCACAAGTTTGACTCACGGATGCTGTAATCGCTGTTACAGTTTATTCCTCCCATGATGGCCCAGTGTGTGTGTGTGTGTGTGTGTGTGTGTGTGTGTGTGTGTGTGTGTGTGTGTGTGTGTGTGTGTGTGTGTGTGTGTGTGTGTGTGTGTGTGTGTGTGTGTGTGTGTGTGTGTGTGTGTGTGTGTGTGTGTGTGTGTGTGTGTGTGTGTGTGTGTGTGCTTGTGTGTGTGTGTGTGTGTGTGTGTGTGTGTGTGTGTGTGTGTGTGTGTGTGTGTGTGTGTGTTCTTATTAAGTAACACTCTTGTAAGGATCAGCCTCCTGCAGGCCAGAAGTTACTCATCTTGTTGTGAAACTGAGCAGCAGAGGCAGTGATGGCTGGAAATGAGTTTTTCTCAGAATGAATCATGATATTTTCAGATAGTTTCAGAATGATTCACAGAGCTTAGAGATCCTAGCATTAGCATTAGCATAGCAGGTGTTTGTAGCTGGGACCAGCATGGGCTTGTGTCTGTCAGGAGGAATAATAACCCTACAGGTCACTTAGAGTCATGTGTCTCTCTTTGTTGTAAAATATAAAACATCTTTGTGTTCAGACTAGGCTCTACTCAGAGGTACCCTCCAAATAAATAAGCTTCCAGCTGCTAATAAAGCTTGTAATAATAATAATAATAATAATAATAATAATAATAATAATAATAATAATAATAATAATAATAGAATAGTAAACCTGCGATGGACTGGCAACCTGTCCAGGGTGAACCCCGCCTGTTTGCCCGATAACTGCTGGAGATAGGCACCAGCCCCCAGCGACCCTGCTTGGATAAGCGGTTACAGAAAATGGATGGATGGTTGGATAGAATAGTAAACCTGTCATATCCTGTCTACTGCCCTCTGGTGGAGGATCTACAGGGGGCAAGTCCCTATTTTATTTCTGTCACTGTTACATGCATTACCGTCAGTAAGGGTTAGGGTTAGTAGGAAAATGTATTGGAGCAGTGTCTCATAATAACCAGAGTGGTTCTTGTTATAAAGTGACATAAATATCCACACTATAATATAGAATTACACCATAAACATAAAACAGATGACTTAGGGTTGTTTTATTATTGCTTCGTTTCAAGGACTAAATGAATGACCAGTTTGAAAGGATTCAGGTTTATTTGTGTAAATTCTGGACCCAAGTTCCTCGACTGTTTCTATTCCTCCCTTCACCCAATCACTTAATGGTTATCACCGTGCCTGACCATTTATCTCCACTTGAGCTCCTATGGTTGGAGCTCGATCCCTTCAGCCACAACCCAAGGGCCAGACCAGAGCAGCCTGTTCTAGTTCACATCCAGTCAAGCCGCAGGGTGTGTTCCAACTACAGGGGGACCACACTCCTGAGCCTCCCTGGTAAGGTCTGTTCAGGGGTTCTGGAGAGGAGGGTCCAGGAGGAGCAATGTGGTTTTGGTCCTGGCCGTGGAACACAGGACCAGCTTTATACCCTTAGGGGGGTCCTGGAGGGTGTGTGGGAGTTCGCCCAACCAATCTACATGTGTTTGGTGGATTTGGAGAAGGTGTTCGACCGCGTCCCTCGGGGGGCCCTGTGGGGGGTACTCTGGGAGTATGGGGTACCAGAGCCCTCTGATACGGGCTGTTAGGTCCCTGTACGACCAGTGTCAGAGCTTGGTTCGCATTGCCAGCAGTAAGTCGGGCTTACTTCCGGTGAGAGTTGGACTCCGCCAAGGCTGCCCTTTGTCACCGATTCTGTTCATAACTTTTATGGACAGAATTTCTAGGTGCAGCCAAGGTGGTGAGGGGATCCGTTTTGGTGGCCTAAGGATCAGGTCTCTGCTTTTTGCAGATGATGTGGTCCTGTTGGCTTCATCAGAACGTGATCTCCAGCTTTCGCTGGAGCAGTTCGCAGTTGAGTGTGAAGCAGCTGGGATGAGAATCAGCTCCTCTAAATCCGAGACCATGGTCTTGAGTCAGAAAAGGGTAGAATGCCTTCTCCAGGTCAGGGACGAGGTCCTGCCCCAAGTGGAGGAGTTTAAGTATCTCAGGGTCTTGTTCACGAGTGAGGGAAGGGTGGAGCGTGAGATCAACAGGTGGATTGGTGCTGCGTCTGCAGTGATGCGGGCGTTGTACCGGTCTGTTGTGGTGAAGAGGGAGCTGAGCCGAAAGGCGAAGCTCTCAATTTACCGGTCGATCTACGTTCCTACCCTCACCTATGGTCACGAGCTTTGGGTAGTGACCAAAAGAACGAGATCACGGATACAAGCGGCCGAAATTAGTTTTCTCTGCAGGGTGTCTGGGCTCTCCCTTAGAGATAGGGTGAGAAGCTCGGTCATCCGGGAGGGGCTCAGAGTAGATCTGCTGCTCCTCCACATCGAGAGGAGCCAGTTGAGATGGCTCGGGCAAATGGTTAGGATGCCTCCTGGACACCTCCCTGGTGAGGTTTTCCGGGCACGTCCAACCGGGAGGAGACCTTAAGGACACGCTGGAGTTTCTTGTCTGGCGTGCAAATGCCTTGGGATTCCCTCAGAGGAGCTGGCCCAGGTGGCTGTGGAGAGGGACGTCTAGGCCTCTCTCCTAGAGGATGGGGGACTCTGTTATCTGCAAGTAGTAGGATCCCCCCAACTTGACCAATTTCCCCAATTTTTAGACAGATACATCACCACACGCCAACCTACATTAGCACACACAACATTGGTCCACTTGTGGGGGAGTGGTGATGGTGGAGGCTTCACCTCCGCTGCTTCTGTCCTCTACCCTCTGTCAGTCTAGCAGGGCTGAGGATCTGGAGCTGCCTGCGGGGCTTTGGAGCCGTTGCAGGGATGGATGGGTGGGGATGGATACCTACGGGTTTGGGTATGATTTGGAGGCCCTGGCCCATGTTGTGGCATGGTGGGTGGCTGGCAGTTGGCTTGAAAACTCGGGCATCATGGGCTGCTTACTGGGCAGCAGAGCAGTTGAGGGGCTGGTGCTGACTCTGCTGGTTGGCTTGGTTGCCCCATGCTTGGCTGTCCCTCGTAGGGTGTTGGGGTGGGCCCTTGCGCCCTGGGGTTGCCTCACTCAGGGCTGGTCTGTATCAGTGGGGGCTACAGTGTGCTGGGCTGGGGGCTCCAGGCTTGGCAGCCCCATATGGGTTCCCATTGGCTGGGGGCTGGTGCCCTGACATCCTTGGGTTGGTTCCCCTTTCTCCCTGGGCTTGGGTCTGTCCTCTATAGGCTGGCCGACTGGTATCAAACCTTTTGTGGTTATCGGCTGCTGAGGCGTGCGTGGCCCCAGACTCTGGCGCTGGTGGGACCTGGATCAACCATTCTGTCTGCTTCTACTGCGAGGACAGGGCAGGTTAAAAAAAAAGAAAATGGAGGATGGATGGATCAACAAATTTCCTGGTTTTAACAGAACATTGAAGGCCCAGGTGAATGTTTCTAAACAGATGGAGCATCAGGATTAGTTCCTTCACCACTAACCAACAGGCCTCTGAGATGCCTGAAGGTGCTAATGGTTTTAGCTAACCTGAGTTTGTCTCTCGGTTAGTCAGCTACTTCCTGTTTTTCTTCACATTCTCATGAATGAAGTAATTAAAATGGACCAGATTTTTGTTTGTTTTGGTTCCTGGCCCTGGTAGAACCCCTACACCCTGTGATCGTCCTCCATGTCTGTGACCAATCTCATGCCAACACGTTTGATTTGCAGCTGTGAGACAGAACGTGTAACGACAGCATTAAAGCTTGTTCAGCAAGGATAGAGTTTCCAGAAAAACTAAGACAGATGCTTTTCTCTCTCTCTCTCTCTCTCTCGTTGCTCTTACTCATCAACAGAAGGCAAAAACACATTCCTGGTGGCTTCGCTGGCTGTGTGTGTTCTCCATACTCCAAAGGCCCAAATGAGAGGCGATGCTGGATGTCTCGACTTGGAGTCGAGGCTCCTTGCCATCGTCAGCCGGTAACGTGAGTAATGAGCTCTGTCAGATTCTGGCTGCTGACGGATGTTTTCCACCGCAGACGAACATCCCTGAGCGATCGCGACAGAGCTCTGTCTACTGAGAACGGCGTTGAGATGACAGGAGGTGTGCTGAGTTATGAATCTAAAATCTGAAACAAGCACAAACATAGACACGTTCACTTTATACCACCAAGGTTTTTCTGTTTCAACCAAAATCTAAACTTGTTGTTTACCTGAGCGGTCATGGAAATGGTAAATGGCCTGTATTTGTATAGTGCCTTCTTAGGGTTCTACAACCCCCCAAAGCGCTTCACAACACAATCAGTCATCCACCCATTCACACGCTGGTGGGGAGGAGCTACTACGTAGCCACAGCTGCCCTGGGGACGCGAACTTGCAACCTTCCGATTGCAAGGCGGCCACTCAACTCCTCTGTCATCATCGCCCCACCGTGTGACCTGGGTGGTTTAATAATCTGGGAAAAACAAGTTGAACACAAGAATAATCAGACGATGCGTTTATGACACTTTACAACAGGAATGTTTGTAATTTCCTTAAAATTTTTGACCTGAGCAGTTGGTCGAGTGTCATTAAGTCTTTATTTAAAGGTTACCTGAAAAATATCTAAAACAAATGAGGGAATATTTGAATAAAAGTTACATTTATTGCATTATACTTTATTATCTTAATGGCGGGAGGCAGCTGAGTCAGGGGTGTTAACTGAGGTTTGGCCTGCTAGACAAACGTCCGGGTGTGCACACCAGCCTACTGAAGGCATTGTCCAAATAAATTAAAACTATTAAAGGAGTCATCACCTAGAACACCGTGGATATCTACATCCTACTATAGGCTTTTAGACCATTAAAATAAATTGAATTGGAAAAATAAATTAAAAATGTGCTTTTCTGGTGCTTTTTTGTAAAGGGCATATTTTCTCGCGAGATCACACGCGATATTTCAGCTGTGCTGGACGGACATTATAATAATGCAAATGAGGGGCGCATTGATTGGTGGAAGGAAGCAGGGGTGTTGACGCCGTGGGCTTCGCTTCAGCATCTTGCTCCACAATAACAAGTTATGACTGAACCCGACCTGGCCGCGACCTACGGGATCCAACAGTACGAGCCCTCGCCTCGCCTCGCCTCGCCTCGTGCGTAATGGCGACCTCGCTTGTTGTTGAGTTTTATTTCACAGATTATAACCATGAACCAGCAAAGGTAAGACATCATTTATGCACTTCACGTTATGAAATGAGCTTTGTTGTGCTGGTTTGTTCGCTGCTGGCTCTGTGAATTTTGCACGTAATAAAAGATATATTGTTGGAAAGAGGAGAGTCTGTGGATAGGATTATATTGCATTGCCGCTACTATGTGCTTTTCTCGATATGCGTAGTTGGTGTCTGTTTACGTATTTTTACGTCCTTTGGATTTAGTGGCTTATTGTTGTAATTGGGTGTTGAGGGAGAAAACGTGGATTCTGTCATTTAGACGAGGTTCTTCCCGTACGTGTGCAGTTGGCATATATTGGTGAATATTAAACATGATTTAGGAAGGATTTGGAAACTGGAAGTAGCTACGCGGGTAGCCGGTACTGGTGTCAGCCAGTGCGGGCTGTAGCAGTGTTGCTCTGTGCTGTCCATATAT
>SSNS01000126.1:23817-24819 GCA_006937985.1 Aphyosemion australe
GTCGGGGCCTGCTGGCTGAACCCTGATCAAGGCTCAAACAAGCCTTTTCTGCTCCTGGAGCCTCAGTGGACAATTTAAAAAACAAAGATAAAACCTGTCTGTTTAGAACTGGTTTCAGCTGATTCCTTGTGTTTTATGTTTAGCTTCGATCTGTTTTGGTTTGCTTCTTGTCATGTTCGGCACTTTGTTACTGTTGTTCTAGTCTCTCTTATTTACTAGTATATTTGATATTACGGTACGATGTTTATACTATCTATATCTGCCTCGATGCCCCTAACAGCTGATGGAGCAGAGTCTTCTGATGCAACATCCACACAAACACCCCCTCTGAATGTCAGCCTAAGCAGGCGAGTTCTGTAACACCTTGTTTACGGTTGCAACCATTATAAATGTTGGTGTATGATTACATTCTGAGAAATAATCACAATTCCCCTGATTACTTTACATGAATTGATTTCACATCAGTATATAAATCATTCGATAAAGGTTTTAAACTCCAGGAGAAAGCTATTGCTGCTTTTCAGGGATTCTGCTCAGAAAAATTCATGTATTTGTCAAATCAAAGTAATCTGTCATTTTTAAATTTTTAACCTTTATTTATCCAGATGAGTGGATTGAGAACTCATTCTCATTTACGACGACGATCTGGCCAAGAGGCAGCAGCAGCAGCTTTAATCTTATCTGTTTCTGTGAAGCTAACTATGTGTTCATAGTTAGCTTCACAGAAACAGATAAGATTAAAAAAAATACAAGATAAAAATAAGATAAAGCAGCTAGACATAAAGACAAAGGACTGTTCTCATATATAATATGTACAAGCCATCAAAACAGACTTAAAACAATCTTTAAGTACTCAGCAGCAGGCACATTGATCAGAAACTATTGAATGCAATGAATTATTGAAGGTAGATAATGGAACGTAGGTAGTGTTTAAAAAAATACGGTTTAAAACTTTTAAAATACCCTTAATTAGATTTGCTTGTTTTGAGAAGTGGGGGGGGG
>SSNS01000126.1:37931-60801 GCA_006937985.1 Aphyosemion australe
GCATGGGATGGGATTGGGGGTGGGAAGAGGGAGATATAAGGGATCTTGGATGCTGATCTGTGGGGGAGGGGTGGGAATTTGACTATTGTGTGGTTGTTTTTAATTGTTCAGCGCTTTGTGTTGCACCAAAATGCATGAAAAAGCGCTTTATAAATAAAGATTGATTGATTGAAATGCAACAACACGCATCAACACCACATTGGAGCAGGCGAAGGGGGACTAGGGGTCTTCTCACACCCCTGTTCTTGGTTCGCTGGCCAGGGCTGGAGCCTATGAGGCTCTGGGTGGGAGCTGGCCACTCGGGTTGGGGTCTGGGGTGGTGGGTCGCTTTGCCGTTATGATCTCCTGGGCAGACACTCACTACCTAAAAGGTCAACTATTGACCTTCTACCTAGGCTACCCTGGTACCATGTGTACTGATGTGCATCCTTATTGTTTGTTATGGCCTAAATGCAACTTGCACAGAAGTCCAATATCAGAGCACCACAAATATTATATTGTTGTTAGTTTTATAATATATACATTTTTACCAAATGTAAGAAAAATTGACAAAAGTAAAACTGTTTTACTTTGACCCTTTTCTTTTTTTGTGGGGGAGGAGTTGTTTTTGTAAATCTATATTTGTTCTCTGAACTAGCAGCTAGTCTGAGCTAACTTATGCTCTCAGCCAACAGCTAATCTGAAATAATGTCACCTGAGCAGAGCCCCGACATTACTGGACTACCGATCAGCTATTAAATAATAAATATGATTCAGCTATTTACTGTATTTAAAATCTTAGGTAAGATTAATCGTGGAAAGCTTTGCAAAGAAAAAGAAATAAAATGACATTTCTTTCATCAGGAACATTAAAAAGCACAAAATTAGACAGCATGCAGGGAGAAGATGAAAACGTCTGATGTCAGGCTGCAGGTTAGCACAGCTAACCGTCTGCAGATGGTAGAGAAGAAACCTGAGATGGAAATAAAAGAAACAGTTCAGAGCAGCAGCAGAGGTGGAAGAGGAGGTGCTCGGGTCAGATTTTACTCTCCAAGCTTGGTTGACGTCCTGACCTCTAATCATCCAGGATTTCTTCCAGGCTCCGGCTCTGAACGTCTTTTTGGCGTGTTTATTTTTCCCTTCCTGTTAAACTCGACGAGTATCTTTAGGGACAACGTGCACACTTAGTGCACGTGTTCATCATCCACCAGCACGAGAAACCAATTTTCTGTTTCATGGATGAAATTTAACCAAATGTGTCAACTTAATCCAAGATGGCCGTCATAACTGAGGCTGTTGGCTGAAGTGAGGCGGTCATTTTTAGTGAACTTTGAACTTTTTTTCACGCGCTACAGCAGCGTTTTTGTCGCCACTGGTTTCAGACTCGTTGGACACGTTAAGCGTTTAGACCAGGGGTGCCCAATCCTGGTCCTGGAGGGCTGGTATCCAGCATGTTTTAGTATTAACTGTTTCAACACACCTGATTTCAATCAGCAGGTGATTAACAGGCTTCTGCAGAGCTTAATGAGCTGCTGCACAGGTGATTCAACCACTGAATCAAGTGTGTTAGAGCAGAGACACCACTAAAACGTGCTGGACACCGGCCCTCCAGGACCAGGATTGGGCACCCCTGGTTTAGACGACATCATTGAGAACCACTGGACCAAGGGAAGTTTCATTACTTTGCTGTTTAAAAGCTCCGGTGGCCTAGTGGGCAGCAGTAGCTCAGGAGGTAGAGCGGGTTGTCCAGTCCTTGGGCAAGACACTTAACCCGCCTTACCTGCTGATGGTGGTCGGAGGGACTGGTGGCGCCAGTGCTCGGCAGCCTCGCCTCCGTCAGTGCGTCCCAGGGCAGCTGTAGCTACGCTGTAGCTCATCCCCACCAGCGTGTGGATGTGTGGATGACTGATTGTGTTGTGAAGCGCCTTGGGGGGTTGTAGAACCCTAAGAAGGCGCTATACAAATACAGGCCATTTACCATTTACCATTTAGTGGTAGAGTGCCTGCCCCGGGACTGGGAGATCGGGGTTCGAATCCCGGTCGGGTCATACCAAAGACTTTGACAAAATGGGACCCAGTGCCTCCTCGCTTGACACTCAGCACTAAGGGGTTGGATTGGGGGGTTAAACCACCAAATAGTTCCCGAGCGCGGCCACAGCTGCAGCTCACCGCTCCCCACGGGGATGGGTCACATGCGGAGATGTAATTTCACCAGTGTGTGATGATGACTTGGGACTTTAACTTTAAAACTCCCTCAGATGAAACGGGCTGTTAGGTCCCTGTACGACCAGTGTCAGAGCTTGGTCCGCATTGCCGGCAGTAAGTCGGGCTCGTTTCCGGTGAGAGTTGGACTCCACCAAGGCTGCCCTTTGTCACCGATTCTGTTCATAACTTTTATGGACAGGATTTCTAGGAGCAGTCAAGGTGGTGAGGGGATCCGTTTTGGTGGCCTAAGGATCAGGTCTCTAGCCTGGCAAGCCATCCTATATATGTGAATATATAGTCTGGCCACGAACCATTGACGGCTCTCAGTGGTGAGGCGGGATCTACGGTTGTCTTTCAAAATGTCAGCACGCAATTGGATAGCGCTAGGACCAATCAGAGTAACGAACAACGTGACGTAATCACAGCGACGGAAAAGCGGGAGGCATTAATGGCGTCAATGATTTCTGTGGTTTTTGTATAAAAACATGTGAATATCAGGTGTACTGGGACACTGCACTACTTTGTTTGATAAAAATAAGAAGCCGCTAAGTATATCAGACAGACTTACGCACGTTGGAGTCTAAATAATCCAATGTTGATGACAAAGCCGTTTCAAAAGAACGTGGCTCCGGCGCTGCCGCCATGTTGCTTGGGTTCGCNGTGATCTGTAAATTTACAATGCTTTAAGAGTATTGAAAAATGTCAAGCTGATGTGAGAACATGTTCAATAGGTTATTGTGGTTAATTAGTTCAGAAATTATTTGTGTTATATATGTTTATTTGCAAATAATTTGGTGGGAGTGTAAAGGTTAACTGTTATGCGTTTCTGCAGTTTAAGTTTAAAATACTTTTATTTTGGTAACTTCACTTTTATTGTGGTAACTTCCTGGTAAACCAGAAGTATTGTAACATGAAAAGGAAGTACACAAAAACGAAAACCTTTTTGAGTAAAGGAAAACACAACGGAAGGCAAGCTAATTAACAGCAAACGGAGATGGAACCACGGATAATTTAAAGAACTCATTTTTAGCTTCAGTTGATACGGGGAACAAGGTTTGTAATATTTTAAGCATATTAATGTTACTGAAAGTGTTTATGGAAAGTGAAGTGAATTTATTAACAGAAGGAAAGGTACCAATGTAGTTAGCTAGGCATTATAGTGATGAAAATGATTTTAAACATGGTTATTTGTTCTTGCCTAGCTCTTACGTTGGTTGATGACACGGATGGCTTCAATAAACATCATTAACCACCAGTTCTGGCCTTCTCAATATTGACTGAATGCTACAACTTCTCCCCTGAAAATCTCTGAGCAGGGGGGTGTGTGTGAAATGGGTCAAAGTTTACAGAGCACTGGGTGGGTGAAGGAACACATAAAACTTAATGTCTAAAAAAGCGAACTTTTCCTTTAAGCGTTTAGACCAGGGGTGCCCAATCCTGGTCCTAGAGGGCTGGTATCCAGCATGTTTTAGTATTAACTGTTTCAACACACCTGATTTCAATCAGCAGGTGATTAACAGGCTTCGGCAGAGCTTAATGAGCTGCTGCACAGGTGATTCAACCACTGAATCAAGTGTGTTAGAGCAGAGACACCACTAAAATGTGCTGGACACCGGCCCTCCAGGACCAGGATTGGGCACCCCTGGTTTAGACGACATCATTGAGAACCACTGGACCAAGGGAAGTTTCATTTCTTTGCTGTTTAAAAGTTCTGGTTACCTAGTGGTAGAGTGCCCGCCCCGGGACTGGGAGATCGGGGTTCGAATCCCGGTCGGGTCATACCAAAGACTTTGAAAAAATGGCACCCAATGCCTCCTCGCTTGACACTCAGCAATAAGGGGTTGGATTGGGGGGTTAAACCACCAAATAGTTCCCGAGCGCGGCCACAGCTGCAGCTCACCGCTCCCCACCATGGGGATGGGTCAGATGCAGAGATGTAATTTCACCAGTGTGTGATGATGACTTGGGACGTTAACTTTAAATCTCCCTCAGATGATACGGGCTGTTAGGTCCCTGTACGACCAGTGTCAGAGCTTGGTCCGCATTGCCGGCAGTAAGTCGGGCTCGTTCCCGGTGAGAGTTGGACTCCGCCAAGGCTGCCCTTTGTCACCGATTCTGTTCATAACTTTTATGGACAGAATTTCTAGGTGCAGCCAAGGTGGTGAGGGGATCTGTTTTGGTGGCCTAAGGATCAGGTCTCTGCTTTTTGCAGATGATGTGGTCCTGTTGGCTTCATCAGAACGTGATCTCCGGCTTTCTCTGGAGCAGTTCACAGCCGGGTGTGAAGCAGCTGGGATGAGAATCAGCTCCTCTAAATTCGAGACCATGGTCTTGAGTCGGAAAAGGGTAGAATGCCTTCTCCAGGTCAGGGACGAGGTCCTGCCCCAAGTGGAGGAGTTCAAGTATCTCGGGGTCTTGTTCACGAGTGAGGGAAGGGTGGAGCGTGAGATCGATAGATGGATTGGTGCTGCGTCTGCAGTGATGGGGGCGTTGTACCGGTCTGTCATGGTGAAGAGAGAGCTGAGCCGAAAGGCGAAGCTCTCAATTTACCGGTCGATCTACGTTCCTACCCTCACCTATGGTCACGAGCTTTGGGTAGTGACCGAAAGAACGAGATCGCGGAAACAAGCGGCTGAAATTAGTTTTCTCTGCAGGGTGGCTGGGCTCTCCCTTAGAGATAGGGTGAGAAGCTCGGTCATCCGGGAGGGGCTCGGAGTAGACCCGCTGCTCCTCCACATCGAGAGGAGCCAGTTGAGGTGGCTCGGGCATCTGATTAGGATGCCTCCTGGACGCCTCCCTGGTGAGGTTTTCCGGGCACGTCCAACCGGGAGGAGACCCAAAGGAAGACCCAGGACACGCTGGAGAGATTATGTCTCTCGGCTGGCCTGGGAACGCCTTGGGATTCCCCCGGAGGAGCTGGCCCAAGTGGCTGGGGAGAGGGAGGTCTGGGCTTCCCTCCTTAAGCTGCTGCCCCCGCGACCCGACTCCGGATAAGCGGGAGAAAATGGATGGATGGATGGATNGGTATCCAGCATGTTTTAGTATTAACTGTTTCAACACACCTGATTTCAATCAGCAGGTGATTAACAGGCTTCTGCAGAGCTTAATGAGCTGCTGCACAGGTGATTCAACCACTGAATCAAGTGTGTTAGAGCAGAGACACCACTAAAACGTGCTGGACACCGGCCCTCCAGGACCAGGATTGGGCACCCCTGGTTTAGACGACATCATTGAGAACCACTGGACCAAGGGAAGTTTCATTACTTTGCTGTTTAAAAGCTCCGGTGGCCTAGTGGGCAGCAGTAGCTCAGGAGGTAGAGCGGGTTGTCCAGTCCTTGGGCAAGACACTTAACCCGCCTTACCTGCTGATGGTGGTCGGAGGGACTGGTGGCGCCAGTGCTCGGCAGCCTCGCCTCCGTCAGTGCGTCCCAGGGCAGCTGTAGCTACGCTGTAGCTCATCCCCACCAGCGTGTGGATGTGTGGATGACTGATTGTGTTGTGAAGCGCCTTGGGGGGTTGTAGAACCCTAAGAAGGCGCTATACAAATACAGGCCATTTACCATTTACCATTTAGTGGTAGAGTGCCTGCCCCGGGACTGGGAGATCGGGGTTCGAATCCCGGTCGGGTCATACCAAAGACTTTGACAAAATGGGACCCAGTGCCTCCTCGCTTGACACTCAGCACTAAGGGGTTGGATTGGGGGGTTAAACCACCAAATAGTTCCCGAGCGCGGCCACAGCTGCAGCTCACCGCTCCCCACGGGGATGGGTCACATGCGGAGATGTAATTTCACCAGTGTGTGATGATGACTTGGGACTTTAACTTTAAAACTCCCTCAGATGAAACGGGCTGTTAGGTCCCTGTACGACCAGTGTCAGAGCTTGGTCCGCATTGCCGGCAGTAAGTCGGGCTCGTTTCCGGTGAGAGTTGGACTCCACCAAGGCTGCCCTTTGTCACCGATTCTGTTCATAACTTTTATGGACAGGATTTCTAGGAGCAGTCAAGGTGGTGAGGGGATCCGTTTTGGTGGCCTAAGGATCAGGTCTCTAGCCTGGCAAGCCATCCTATATATGTGAATATATAGTCTGGCCACGAACCATTGACGGCTCTCAGTGGTGAGGCGGGATCTACGGTTGTCTTTCAAAATGTCAGCACGCAATTGGATAGCGCTAGGACCAATCAGAGTAACGAACAACGTGACGTAATCACAGCGACGGAAAAGCGGGAGGCATTAATGGCGTCAATGATTTCTGTGGTTTTTGTATAAAAACATGTGAATATCAGGTGTACTGGGACACTGCACTACTTTGTTTGATAAAAATAAGAAGCCGCTAAGTATATCAGACAGACTTACGCACGTTGGAGTCTAAATAATCCAATGTTGATGACAAAGCCGTTTCAAAAGAACGTGGCTCCGGCGCTGCCGCCATCTTGCTTGGGTTCGCGGCCGCAGCGCTGACGTCATCGGCTACTCCCGCTCTGTGATTGGCCCACAATATAGAGCGCTGTGATTGGCCCAACCAAAACTATAGAGAGTTGTGATTGGATAGACACAGCAGTGGTTTGGGCTGCGAGGGTTCCAATGAAGCGTGCCTAGACCAAACTCTGCAAAGCAAGAATTGGTCTAGTTCACTAGGCTATCAGGTCTCTGCTTTTTGCAGATGATGTGGTCCTGTTGGCTTCGTCAGAACGTGATCTCTGGCTTTCGCTGGAGCAGTTCGCAGCCGGGATGAGAATCAGCTCCTCTAAATCTGAGACCATGGTCTTGAGTCAGAAAAGGGTAGAATGCCTTCTCCAGGTCAGGGACGAGGTCCTGCCCCAAGTGGAGGAGTTTAAGTATCTCGGGGTCTTGTTCACGAGTGAGGGAAGGGTGGAGCGTGAGATCGATAGGTGGATTGGTGCTGCGTCTGCAGTGATGGGGGCGTTGTACCGGTCTTTCATGGTGAAGAGAGAGCTGAGCCTGAAGGCGAAGCTCTCCATTTACCGGTCGATCTACGTTCCTACCCTCACCTATGGTCACGAGCTTTGGGTAGTGACTGAAAGAACGAGATCACGGATACAAGCGGCTGAAATGAGTTTTCTTCGCAGGGTGGCTGGACTCTCCCTTAGAGATAGGGTGAGAAGCTGGGAGGGGCTCGGAGTAGACCTGCTGCTCCTCCACATCGAGAGGAGCCAGTTGAGGTGGCTCGGGCATCTGATTAGGATGCCTCCTGGACGCCTCCCTGGTGAGGTTTTCCGGGCACGTCCAACCGGGAGGAGACCCAAAGGAAGACCCAGGACACGCTGGAGGGACTATGTCTCTCAGCTGTCCAGGGAAGGCCTTGGGATTCCCCCGGAGGAGCTGGCCCAAGTGGCTGGGGAGAGGGAAGTCTGGGCCTCTCTGCTTAGGCTGCTGCCCCCACGACCCGACTCCGGATAAGCGGGAGAAAATGGATGGATGGATGGATGGATGGATGGATGGATGGATGGATGGATGGATGATGGATGGATGGATGGATGGATGGATGGATGGATGGAACTCCCTCAGAACACTCAGGTCCAAAATGAATAAACAGGACCAATAAAAAGAGGCCGGGTTCTGGAAAACAAAACAGAAAATAAAGCAGGATTTGATTTATGCAACACGTTAAACTGGTTTGATCTGATCTCATCGTTCTTTTGAACTTCATGGGTTTCGATTCCTCTGAGCTGCAGACTCAAAACACATCTTTGTTTCTGCTGCTCTGAGGAGACACCACAACAATGACCTCTGCTTGGCAACTAATAAAAACTGGCCTCCACATCTTTTTCGCATCTGGGGGCCAATTTTGTGTGAGTTAAAAGGCAAAACACCTCAGGAGGGCATAGACCGGCGGCAGGGCGGAGTCAGAGCTGGCGTGGGGTCCAGATGGTGGCCACTTTGGGCTGGGGGAAGGGGGAGGGGGACAGAGGGAGAGGGAGATGGAGCAAGACAGGAAGAGGGAGAGAGAGAGACAGAGAGAGTCATGATTAGTGAGGACCACATGGCTCATTACTGAGGTGACCTGTGGAAGCAGCTCAGGGTCAAAGGTCATGGAAGTGCATGAATCCCCCGTAGGAGTACTGATAAGAGAGGAGGGCTGAGTGTTGGCGTGGTAAACAACAAACTCAAGTTCTTCATACATGGTTGTTATAATAAAAAATATATCGAAGCACAAACCTTTAAACCATTTAGTTCATCCGTTAAAAGCTGTTTTTTTGGTGTTTTCTCATTTTTCTTATTTTCACGCCTATTCCATGTCGTGTTCTGGGTGATTCCTTATATACGAATTATTCACGCAGGAACGACTCCTGAACGGGTTTTTGGTAGAAAACAGAATGTTGGTAGATGTAACGTCTCTGCCTTCATTCTTTGTTCAAAGCTGAAAGTCAAAATGTTCTGGTTCTTATAAAATCAGACGTATGAGCAGTCAGGATGTGGGTCTGGGAAGCTCACCTGCACCTACCTGCACACTATCCGTGTGTTTTTAGGCTAATTAATAAGAGCTTGACTTGTTTACAGACATTTAGAAAACCTGTCTTTGAGGAAATAATGTGTTTAAATTTCTAATCTTGAAAATGCTGTACGGTGTTAACAGACCCAGTCTGACTCATTTCTCCAGTTTCCACAATGACAGACGTCACGTCACGCAGCTTTCACATGACGTGGTTCTTTAATTAACCTTTGACCCCTGTGACCTCCGGCAGGCCTTACACACCAGCAGGCAGGACAATTTGTCAGCTTCAAACAATGTTTGTTTGTTTTATAATGAAATTGAGTTTTAACATAGTGAGGTATGGAGTTCATTCATTATGGTAAAAGATCAATGGCCTGTATGTATACAGCACATTCTAGAGTCCTAGAACCCCCCAAGGTGCTTTACAACACAACTGTCATTCACACGCTGGCGGTGATGAGCCACAGCGTCGCCACAGCAGCCCCGGGGAGAGGTCACCAGACACAATAATAATAATTTATGCTTTTATTGATCCCCTCTCTGCATCTGACCCATCCCTGAGGAGCTGCTATAGTACCCAGGCGCCCAATCAGCACCACCAGCAGGTGAGGAGAGGGAACAAGGACACAAAGACAGACACGGACTGAGCGGGCATTAAACCTGCAACCCTGTGGTTATGAGCTGGGCACCTAACTCCTGTGCCACCATCACAATATATTTTATATTTATTATGTTTTATATTTATTCTTTTTTGAGTGTTGTCTTATTCTATTAAACCAAGTCACTCCAGACTTTTCCAGATGAGACCTACAGGTGCAGAGGGGACCGGGCCTTTTCAGTTATGGCCCCTACTCTATGGAATGACTTACTGTCTGATGTGAAGCAAGGTTTTCAAAAGTCGCTTGAAGACTCACTTTTATCGTTTGGCTTTTATGTAATTTTATTTTGTTTTATCCCCTTTTAACCCTTTCTGATTGACTTTTATCTGTTTCTTCTTTTATCTTTTTATAATTTTTATGTTCAGCGCCTGGGCTCCCGCAAAGGCAGTGGAAGGTGCTACACAAATAAAATTTGATTGATTGACCTGACTTCAAAAATTCATTGTTTTTACTATTACCAAATACCTCTGTTATTACTTTTAAATATAGATATACAGTATATATACACATGCATGTGTGTGTGTGTGTGTGTGTGTGTGTGTGTGTGTGTGTGTGTGTGTGTGTGTGTGTGTGTGTGTGTGTGTGTGTGTGTGTGTGTGTGTGTGAGATAAAAACATGGGGTAAATAAAACCAAAGCCCTGCTATGACGCTGATTTTCACTCAGGCGGACGCTGGGGCAGCTCAGCCGGTCTTTTAGGGCATAGATATCATATAAACACTAGATGCCTTAGCCGCGCTGTTCGTCGATTGGACGAACGTCCCTACGCGGCGGCCATCTTACCTCGGACAGCTGCCCCCTTTCGTAACATTGGTGTCAATGGTGAATGTACTATTTAAATAACTCTAACTTGCTCAATTTTCAACCGAATTTCAAACGGTTTGGTTTGTTATAAACGCCAGAGATGTGGCTGTACAATTATGACGGATTTGGCCCGTTAATTTAAAAATGTTAAAGTATGTCCTATCAAGCCTATGTGCTATAAGGTTTGTAATAATGCAACCGGCTTGTAAATCCGTTCATTTTTAATCGAGTTAAGAGTGTTTTTGTTTAAGTTGTTCACTCACCTTCCATCTGCTACCATTGAGAACGGAACGTAAGCTGTCCGAGGTAAGATGGCCGCCGTGTAGGGACGCTGTCGACTCCCAGTTAAGGCATCTAGTGTTTATATGATATCTATGTTTTAGGGTCCTTCACGTGGCACTAATAAACAAACATGGCGGAGGAGTTCAGTTGAGCTTCGCCGAGTAAACCGTTAAAGGTTTCAGTGAAAATGTCTAGTTTTTAATCGGAACATCTCGTGGCGGTGGGCTGTTTGGACCGGTTCGGGTGAGAAGAGAAGTTCGAGGGAGAATGAGCGGCTGGGCGGGTTTTTCTGACGCGGAGCTGCGGAGAATCCAGCAGAAAGGTATCAGAACCGCTCGCTTAAGCTCGTTCCTCAGGACCGAATCTCTGATCGTGTTTAAACCGATTTCTTGTCCAGACTCCGCCGGGTCCGCGCTCCGCGGTCGGAAACCTCCAGCCAGCCGGACTCGGCAGCAGTTACAGCGGGAGAAAGCACTGCAGTTAGCCGGCTCATGCAGCCTCGCTCCGGCGCAGCAACTCAACAAACTCCCGGTGAAGGAAGACTCGGAGCCCGGAGCCCGGTCTGGAGCTGCTGCTGTCGGACAGGAGGCTCAGCCGAACCCCGCTGACATGAAGCCGAATCAAGTCCAGCAGCCGGATGAGGAGGAGGAGGCCCCGGTGGTCAAAGAGCTGGAGAAACAAGAGGTGGAACTGTTAGTATCATCTGTCAGTGACTTCTGTTAGGTGTGTGTTAGGAGTCCTCAGGTTACACACCTGATAAACACACCTGAGCTCTGGCTCTGTAGGGTTAGGGGTTATTGGATTGTTTAAAAATGTCATCATACAGACGCTTCTCTGCTGTTTTTAAATCCAGGATAAATATTTTGTGAGACGTTTTTTGTCCCCACAGACGTGAGAAGACTCGTCTGGAGCAGCTGCAGCAGGAGCAGAAGCTAATCGAAGAGAGAAACAAACGCAAAAAGGCCCTGCTGACCAAAACCATCGCAGAGAAGTAAGAACTGAAGCTGAGCCGTTTCCTGAAACAAGCTGGGTTCAGATGAAAGCCTTGGTATCTTCTACAGATCCAAGCAGACTCAAGCTGAGGCCGTGAAGCTGAAGAGAATCCAGAAAGAGCTGCAGGCTCTGGATGACATGGTGTCTAACGACATCGGTATCCTGAGAGGCAGGATCGAGCAGGCCAGCTGGGACTACTCTGCTGCCAGGTACAAACAGACCAGTTGTCACGGACAAACCCACTCTAAAACGTTTGTGAAGGTTCTCACGTCCCTCTAGTGAGTCTGGGAGCGTCGCTCTCATGCTGCTGGATATTTAAACGTGGTTTAAACGGATTTGAGAGGCGAATTCTGCCTGAGTAGTCCGAGTCGTCACAGCGTCTGGAAGCCGGCTCCATAATGGGTCCATATACCAGCTTTTAATGTCTTTGGAGCAGCTTTAGAATCACATATGTACGCCGCGGTTCAAGGGTGTAAGAAGTAAATAACACAAATGAAATGTTTGAACCCAATGGTCTCATCTCAGAAACGTTGGCAAATGAACCAAGTTCAATTCAATTCAGTTTATTTCTATAGCGCCAAATCACGACAAGAGTCGTCTCAAGGCTCTTCACAAAGTAAACATTCCAATACAGTTCAGTTCATTAAGCCAATCAGTAAAAAGTTTCCTATATAAGGAACCCAGCAGATTGCATCAAGACACTGACTGTGTTGATACAATCCTCATACTAAGCAAGCATGTAGCGACAGTGGGAAGGAAAACTCCCTTTTAACAGGAAGAAACCTCCAGAGGATCCTGGCTCAGTATGAGCAGCCATCCGCTACGACTCACTGGGGATTGAGAAGACAGAGCAGGCACAGGCACACCCCACACACACACACACACACACACACACACACACACACACACACACACATCAAGTAGTGTTTCTATGGCTACACTGTGATTTCTTAGTAGAAGTTCTATTTAATGCAGAAAATACTAAAACATAAAAAATTCATAAACGTCCGTCTGAGATGTTTGTTTCATTCTTGCTGATAATAACAACACCAGCAGGAGGCTGGATTAGGATTCAGTGACCCAGCTGATGGATCTCCTTCACTAACCAGATTTCCACTAACCTGCCCTTTGGGAACATTTTGACCTGGATTACCTCCTCATGTCCACGGAGTCTCTGGAGGAGCAGATGGGAAACTAGAAAACCGTCTCCTGTAACTTGGAATGACCCAAAGCTTCCTCCCAGTTTCAGTTTGATTCAACAATAATTTATCATCATGAAGCAAAAGAAGAAAGTTAAGAAGAACTTCTACAGCACAACGCTCTGTATTCCTCTTTGTTCTCGTTCAGAGGAGCTCTCTCTCTCCCTGTGTCCCTAAATAAGAGACAGATGATTAGATCCTGCAGCCGCTGTCGCCCCCCCCCCCCCCCCTCGGTCTGAGCACGACTGAACCAGAGATTTTTTAAGCGCTTCTTAAAACACCAGGGAGGAATACCAACGCGTGTCCTCTAGACTTGAGGCTGATACTCGCTCCGTCTCTCTCTCTGCTGATGGAGCGCGCCGAGCTGACTCACCCGGCCCAATCAACATCGTTCATCGACCCAAACACGACTCAACCCGTCGGGCTTGCTCGGTTCGGGTTCAGTCTCCAGCGCTCAGCCCTGCAACGCCACAGGAAGGTGAACTTTTATATTTCCGACTTGGTAAATGTGGGGGAGAGACTCGTCCCACCCGGTTAAAAAAACCAAACTCCATTTCTCTATAATCGATTATGGAGTGCTTCTTCATAATCGATTGTGTCCGCAGCTCGATGCGTCAAGCATTAGATTAATTTCCTCGGCTCTAGCGGAGAAACGAAACTCTGGGAGGAGTTGGAGATCCTGGTGGTGAACAGGCTGGAGACGTGACGGAGACACTTGAGTGTCACATGGGTGTGAGAGGGTGAACACTGTTAATTCACCGTTGTTGTACAGGTTAGCTGATGCATGAAGAGGAATGTTGGGATTAATGGTGTTTAGTTCTGGTAATGATTGGAAGCCAGATTGATTAATGAAGGGTTACAGTGAGTTTTTACTTCCTGCCACTCCTGATCTGATTTGTAAATTCATTATTTAATTAGAAGTTTATTATTATTTTGTGTTTTGTTTTTTTACATGTTTGCAAAAAACGTTCAGTAATAAAAAAAATGAACTCAGAGGTTTTAAACCTGGAGCTGATAGCGTCGTTGTTGGTCTCCTTGACCCCGCCTCCTGCTCCCAACTAAAGAGTGCTATTGGATGGAAACAAACACCTGATCACTGCCCTGATCCGATTGGACCGGAACATTTCTAGTTTTCCTGCTCGCCTCTCAACAGTCGGGGAATATGTGGCCATACAGCAGGAAGCTGAATCAGCACCTGGAGACCATGATCCCAGGTCTGTCTGTGGTTCCCAACAGAAACGGTGCCATTTGTTTACGCAGAGGGGGCGGGGCTTAAAGGCTGCCACTAGAGGGTGCTGTTCTGTTAAGGCTTCCAGGTTCTGTAGCTACGTCTGGCTGTTGTCAGGTGGTGATTGAATTAGATGTTTTAGTAGCTGTGGACCAAACGCAATGAGTAATCCTCTGGATTAGACGCTCCGATGAGGATTAGCGTAGCTGTACTAGTCATTAGCCTCATGGAATTTTGACACAAGGATAAATCTGTAAACCCAAATTTGACCATTTGGGTCTTTGCTCAGAGGAGAGCCACTACGGAAGCCTGAAAGGCCAAAAAGTGCGGGGATAAAACGGGTTTCCTGAGGAGCAGCAACAGGAAAACCATCGGTGTTGGATAATATCGCTGTTCAAGTTAACAGCCCAGATTAGGGATTAGGTTTAATCTGCTGGTGTGGCTCTAAAACAAGATCTAAATAATAATTGTATTTTATCCTGTAGGAGAGGGGATGGAATCTGTTAGATTTTACACACAATCTTTTGTTATTTTTAATATTGAATCACTAAACATTCAAAGACCTCCTCTAACGGTAAACCAGTGATTTGACCTGAACAGGTGATGCTCTCAGAGCCTCCAGACAGCGCCCCCTGCAGCCCAGACATCTAGTTTAAACTCATTCAGACGGTTTATCTGGCAGGAAATCTGCCTTTTTGTTTCTAGACAAAAGAACAGACTTGTTCTGTAAACAAAGTTGTTTCTGTTTGTTCTGGGGAGGTGAAACCCCAGAGAACCGGTCCGGTTCTGTAAACTAATCAGGACTTTTGTGTTTGACCTCGTGTTGCAGCGGATGTTTGTGTGCTCGCTGGGATTTTGGTGGTTCGGTCCGTTTTCCTGACATTTAGCCGAGACGCTACGCTAAACAGAAAAATGAAGTTTGACTTTGTTTTCAGACAGCAGGAGGTCTTCTGGTCGGGTCTGCTAGAACGTTGCTGCATCCAGATGTTGAGGCGAAGACCACTTCCTGTTTCAGCATCAGAGCCAGGGTTCAGATGAGACGATGCTGCAGCCGTTCGTCCTGTTTTATTTAGACTAAAAGAAACCAAAAGTACAGAAATGATCAGGAAGCAAAAACACCTGAAGGAGTTCTAGCTGCTGTCTGATTGGTCACTTCCAGCCTCGACTCCACGGTTTCCTGTTCTTTCTGTCCTGAGATGAAACCTTTTCTGTTGAAACTTCCTTAAATGACAAGAAATATTCTTAGTGTCAATAATATTCCTTCTTCCACTGAGAGCCATTTAAAGTCTGTTCTCCTTATTTGGTCACAGGAAGCGCTACGAGAAGGCCGAGGCGGAGTACGTGACGGCCAAGCTGGACCTGCATAAGAAGACTGAGGTGAAGGAGCAGCTGACGGAGCATCTCTGTGCCATCATCCAGCAGAACGAGCTGCGGAAAGCCCACAAGCTGGAGGAGCTGATGCAGCAGCTGCAGCTTCAGGCCTCCGAGGAGGAGGAGAGGAGGAGGAACGCTCCAGACACGCAGGAACATAAAAAAGAGGAGGAGAGTCAGGATGGAGCAGTGCAATCAACCAAAGACTGTCTGGTCCCAGAGGAGGAGGAGAAGGGAGGAGTCATCCAGGAGGCGACGTTAGAAACCCGCGCTGAGGCTGAAACCGCATTCTCCTGATGCTCAGAGAGGAGGTGGGAGAGGAGCCGAGACCTTCTGCACCTCCAGAACCACCTCAACCCGCGGGTCAGGTTCTGACTCGGAGCAGGAAAAGCTGCTGCTTTGGTTCATGACTCCGTTAAATCCCACCGGTGAGCAGCCAGTCCACCCGCGTAATCCGTAATCCCACTGATCCGCTTGGGGGCTCTGGTCCTTGAACGCACCACAGCCAAGCAGAAATAGAAGTGAACTCACCATGACTCTGTGGTTCTTTGTGTTTTTACTCCAGAACCAAGTGAAGCAGATAAAAATCATTCTATTATCACAACTCAGTCTTTTCATTTATTTATTTTAAACCTCAGTTTAACCTTTAACCTTTGTTTAACCTCAGTTTAACTTCAGTTTAACCTTTGTGTAACCTCAGTTTAACCTCAGTTTAACCTTTAACCTTTGTGTAACCTCAGTTTAACCTTTGTGTAACCTCAGTTTAACCTTTGTGTAACCTCAGTTTAACCTCAGTTTAACCTTTGTGTAACCTCAGTTTAACCTCAGTTTAACCTCAGTTTAACCTTTGTGTAACCTCAGTTTAACCTCAGTTTAACCTTTGTGTAATAACCTCAGTTTAACCTCAGTTTAACCTCAGTTTAACTTCAGTTTAACCTTTAACCTTTGTTTAACCTCAGTTTAACTTCAGTTTAACCTTTAACCTTTGTGTAACCTCAGTTTAACCTTTGTGTAACTTCAGTTTAACCTCAGTTTAACCTTTAACCTTTGTGTAACTTCAGTTTAACCTTTAACCTTTGTGTAACCTCAGTTTGACCTAAGTTTAACCTCAGTTTAACCAGGCTAAAATCAATTCAGAACAAATTCATATTTACAGCTGTTGCCTGGCAACAGGAAAGGCCTTTTGAGGGAAAACAGCTGAAAGTCTAAATTAAAACGTTAAAACGCTCAGACACTCAATAGAACACGTACAAATACAGACCAGCAGACAGGTGAGCAACAAACGCATCGTTAAAGAAAGGGAAGCTCCAGTCAGAACCGGTGTCGACCCGTAGTCTTCTCCAGGACCTCTGGGAGCAGGTGTCTGTCCATCAGTCACCAGGTGAGCGGTGGGGACACCTGGACACAGACGGGCAGGAGCACCAGAGCCAGGTTTCAGAGAAACAACCTGGGACATGGAATGATCCGGGGCGGGGGGTTCTGGTATTTGACACGCCGACCACTCCGGGTCTCCCGTGGAGTTCTGGAGTCGTGTTAAAGTCCGGTCCATGTTTGTTTAAAGCGCCGGCGCCGTTTACGGCTCACATCTGGCCGTCTGCAGCAGCTTTTTAATGAGCCTGGAGCGACCTTGGTCCAGTCTGAAGGTCAGCGGGTCACGACCTCCAGCTGAGAGGAACCAGACTGGGTCCAACAGAACCACATAAAACCCGAGCTGATCTCGTTTTGATCTGGAACAAACTTTATTTATCAGAGTTAATAAACGAGTCGTCAGGCAGAAAATAAACTAAATGGAACAAACAGCTGACTTCAGATTTTTAGTTGTGATTTTTCATTAATTAAAATTTTGAGTAAACTTGATCCAAACCTGGACCCTAACGGGCCGGGTCACATGACCCGTTACCTCAGCTGAGCCAATTACAGCATCAACTCATAACGGCGTTCGTGTTTGTCACACGAATGATTTTAGTCATGAGATTAGGATTATTTTAATCCTGTAGAAGATAAAATATAATTAATAATAAATGATTACAGACCAACTTTGTGTGTGTGTGAGAGAGTTTATATACTTGTGTGTGTGAGAGAGAGAGAGTTTATGTGTGTATATATATGTATATACATATGTGTGTGTGTGTGTGAGAGAGTTTATGTGTGTGTATATATGTATATACATATGTGTGTGAGTTTATATAAATTTGTGTGTGTGTGTGTGAGAGAGTTTATGTGTGTGTGTGTATATGTATATACATATGTGTGTGTGTGTGTGTGAGAGAGAGAGAGAGAGAGAGTTTATATGTGTGTGTGTGTGTATATGTATATACATATGTGTGTGTGTGTGAGAGAGAGAGAGAGAGAGTTTATGTGTGTGTGTGTTATTTACGTGATGCTGCGTCCTCTGACAGGCCGAGCCTGACGCTGAACCTGGAACATTCTGGCTCCAGGCAGCAGAACCTGACCAGATCCTCAAAAAACTTTTTTTTTTCAGTTTTATTCTTTAAATCTGAAAATAATAAAAATCTGAGGCTTGATTAATGTTCTGATCAATAAAACCGACTCAAGCATTTACTTAATAAATAAACGATGAATAATTTATAGATCCCAGAGAGAAAAGAAGTGGAGAGGATAAAGCTGAATTCTGTCACACAGAAAACGCTCCTGGTCCGGACGGCTGCAGAACCCGGAGCGCTCTCTGGTTCTGTGGTAGCGAGAGCGGTTCTGTAAACTCCTCGTGTCGCTTTAATCAGGACCAGATTTGCTGTTTTAGTGTCGGAACACCGCAGGTCGTTTACAGCAACAATAGACCCAATCACAGCAGAACCGCCTAATAAACATGCTGACACCGGGTCCGTCCGACAGAACCAGAACCACTGAATAAAGTCAGAGCTTCACTAAAGACGGGATTATTATTATTATTTATATCTTTTTGGTTAAATTTCTTCAATGATAATTTATTTTGTCTTTTTGATGAGGTGTGTGTGTGTCTGTGTGTGTGTGTCTGTGTGTGTGTGTGTGTGTGTGTGTGTGTGTGTGTGTGTGTGTCTGTGTGTGTGTGTGTGTGTGTGTGTGTGTGTGTGTGTGTGTGTGTGTGTGTGTGTGTGTGTGTGTGTGTGTGTGTGTGTCTGTGTGTGTCTGTGTGTGTGTGTGTGTGTGTGTGCGTGTGTGTGTGCGTGTGTGTGTCTGTGTGTGTGTGTGTGCATGTGTGTGTGCGTGTGTGTGTGTGTGTGTGTCTGTGTGTGTGTGTGTGTGTGTGTGTGTGTGTGTGTGTGTGTGTGTGTGTGTGTGTGTGTGTGTGTGTGTGTGTGTGTGTGTGTGTGTGTGTGTGTGTGTGTGTGTGTGTGTGTGTGTGTGTGTGCGTGTGTGTGTGTGTGTGTGTGTGTGCAGCAGCACAGTGGGAAGAGTCAACAAGCAGAACCACTTCGTCCCAATTAGGGAACTAAGGGAGGAGAGGGGTGTTGAGGGGTGGGCTCCTGGACCTATCAGAACCGAGGGGGGGCAGCAGGATGGACCCCCCCCCCCCCCCCCCCCCCCTCTGATGTAATGAGACAGTTAACAGCTGATAAATTTTTGCCTCATTTTTAATAACAAATAAAATCAAAACTTGAACTAAATCAGATTTTCCTCCAGGAGCTGGAACCATCCTGGTCTGAACTCTGATCCACGATCAGAACCTGCAGCTTGGTGTTTGGCTCAGTGGTCAAAGGTCAGACTGGTTCTGAGTTTTTTAGTTCTGAACTAGTCCAAACATCCTGGTTAGCATTTAAACCGTCAGCAGCTCCGGGCCTTTGGACCAGAACCAGATGACTGCTGCTGTTGGATCAGGATTAAACCCGGGATTGGGATTAACGTTTGAAGTTTAAATCAAACTAAACCAAGGAAGGATTTTAGTTCTGATTCAACTGTTTTTCTTCAGATTTCTGATTCAAGCTAAAGGTTTCCTGTTCCAGATGTTTTATAAACCTGCGTGACGTTCCTTTGTTGAGTCAGAGGGATTAAAACAGATTAAAATCCTTTCAATTCCATTTTAAAAACCCAACTGAGTCCGTCTCTGCAGGACGGCGTCCTCCTCTCCCAGATGTTTGGCCACAGCTGGAGCACACGGGCCACTTTCACATGAAGCTGCAGGCCTGGAGGAGAGGAGCGAGACGCGGGGAGGCCTCTCGCCTTTTCTCTTTTGATTCTTGAGCTGGCACCAGAACGGACTTGTAGGCAGGAAAAGAGAATCTGGGGGGAAAACTAATGATGAAAAAGTCTACTCCATCCCAGCGCCTTCATTAAATCCATGGAAAGAACGAGGAAAGCACATCTGGATTCAATCTGCGCCTCTTTGATGGCATCAAGTGTTCTTTTCCCAGATCGGGGGGCTGGAAGCTACGGGATGTCTATGGCAGCTCCGAGTCGACTCCTGCCATCACCCCCCCATCCCTCTCAGGAAAACTCAGAGGAGAGACGTTAACTCTTTTGCTCCTGACGGATGGAGTTACACGTTATTTTACATAATCAGAGAAAAGCCCGGAGCACAGATTTCCCATAATGCAGCTGGTTTCTGTAGCGCTGCAGTGGAAAGTAGAACTGGTTGTTTTAGATGTGCCTCAGGAGCTAAACGCAGCCTCCCTCTACTCCAGCTGGGAACTTTTGGGTTTTCAGAACCTTTTCCTACTTGTTTCTCTTCTAAGCTGCTCTAAAACCTGGACTTTCCCTGAAATCTCCAGTTTCAGGATCTGCTGGTTTGTTCCAGGAATTTTCTTCATAAAATCACTTTGAAAAAGTTCCACCCTTTGAGTCCCTGGTTCTGCTCTCTGATTGGCTGAGACTCTGAAGTACCTGAGAGTCACACACCTGGGAGCTCTGAGAGGAAACACAATAAACTCATTATGGGAAAAATGTTCCTTAGCAGCAGAACATGGGTTCTTCCAGGGTTCAGTTTATCCTCCTGAAACATCGACTCAGCAGAAAATTCACCAAACAAGCAACAAAATCCCAATGTAACATTTCACAATAAGAGTCCCTTTATTAACGTTGCTTAGTGCATTATTAAGCATTAATAAAGTATTAAATAAGGACACTTAAAATCTTGAACGTTAATAAAGCAATCCTTTGTTTATTAATGCTTAATAATGCACTAAGTAATGTTAATAAATGGACCTTTATTGTAAAGTGTTACCAATCTCAAAAATGTTTGATTAAAGTTTGACTTGATGACATCATTAAAGGTGTCCTAGAATGGGGTTTATTTACAAATGGAAACTGATCTTTGAGCCTCTATAAAGCAAATGAAACTTTGTTGGAGCTTAAAATGTCCCGGGAGAGAGACAGCCAAATAAAAGACGCATAATAAGACTTCTTATAAAAAAACCTGTTGTCCCCGCCCACTCTACCAGGACATGAATGTTCAGGGAGCTGCACTTTACCCCTATGACTTTATGACTACCTGGGGACAATAGTGTGTGTGTGTGTGTGTGTGTGTGTGTGTGTGTGTGTGTGTGTGTGTGTGGCTTCTCCAATGGGGTGGTGGTGTGGGGGTTAATTAATTTCTACAGTCACTGCTCACCTAGCTTTGTTAAACAGCAGCCGGCTCCGGCCTCTGATTGGTTCTTTTCTCATTTAGTCTCATTTCGTCCCAGAGGCATTAAATTCACAGATGCTGACTGGCCCAAAAGTGTCCAGTTCTCCCTAGCAACCAAATGTGATTGGCTGTTTAGCTGCAGTTCAGGGGCACTTTTCCCAGCACCCCAGGAGTGAAACTAGAGAGTCTGGTATTTATTATGTATGTATTGTGGTTTTATTTACGTTTTAGATTTTTTTCTCCCTTCAGATTAGAGAGGGTGGCGTCCCCTATGGAAGAACCGCCACTGCTTACATCTATGTTTTATTAACAATATTACACATTTTAGATTCAAGTGAGAGGCCGGAGGAGGGAAGCCCAAAAAGGCCTCTCAGAAACAAAGAGACCATAATGAGCTTCAGAAAGAACTGGAAAGAGATCCACAGAGTGGAAGTCGAAACATCAACATTAAAGACGCAACATGAAAAAATGGAGCTTGGAAAAAAAATTTTAATTAGAAATGAAACTCCTCCAGCGTCACATGATGGACCTACAGCATGTCAGAACAAGACAGTCTCTCATTCACCATTTAATGTTTTTTATTAGACTCTAGTTTGTGTTATTTTCATGCATTTAGTTTCAAATCTATGATTATTTAATGTTATTGTTTATTATATTTAATGACACATTCATTGTTTTTTGTTCATTTTTTATATTTATATGTACTTAATTTTATACAAATAAATTTATAAATAAATAAACTTCTAATTTTTGTGATTATACACCTGTTTAACATTACACGTTTCAACAATGGTGCCATTCCGCCAAGGTCCCTGAGCATGGGGGGGGCTTTACTGGAAGACAGGATGAACAGTTCTCTACAGGGACTCGGCTCTCATCATCCACTTTGAAAACCAAGGGGCCGTTTTTGTCTGAATTTTGTGAAACAACCAGGAAGTGCCAAAAACAGCAGTTCCACCCTCATCCACTGGGGGTGGGTCCAGAAGTGAGAAAATCCTCATTGACTCCCATGTTAAAAAAGCCAACTTCACAGCAGAAATAAACATGTTTACAGCCTGGTTCAAAAATCCATTCTAGGTTTAATAGGTCTAGTTTACAGCAATGACACCTCTGAGGGGGTGAATTATTTTGTAACTCTTCTGTTTAGATGTAATTAAATGCTTGAAATTATGAATAATTAGATTTGATTGACAGCTAGCATGAGCGTCAGAGCTAGCGCTAGCGGCTAGTTCCGAGGAAGGCCTCAGACTCACATTAATAGGTGTTCGTCCATTTTGAATCTGAACTTTAGTTGTGTTTTCTGCATGGTCGTGTTTGGATGTTGATCATGGAGTTATTGGACATAGAGGGAAAGCTGTGGTATTGTTTACACTAAGAGACCATCCAAGAAGTCTCTGCTTCATTTTTATTAGTGAGTAAAATTATATTTCTGTACTTTATTTCGCTGGTTGAACGGGGGAAAGGCTGTGTTTAACATAACGCTGCTTGGTCAAAGATGGGCTGATATGCGTGTTGGCTGGGCACTGAAACTCGAGCTAGGTAAGCTAACCGAGGCTAGCTAGCAGAGGCTTCAGGGCTTTGCTGGTCCACCACGGTCAAAGATGTGCGAGGTCGCCGCTGCAGAATGGAGGTTTGCAGAATTTCAGCGGCAGCCCTGCGATCAGAGATTCGTGAATCTGCTGCTCATCCAGCGGTGCTGCAGGGATTTTGGGTACCATGAACATTTATATCAAATATGGTGAATTTTCTTTCAATGAATTCAATTAAAGTAAAAAACAACTGGGGCTCATGTTAGTTATGGGCCCTTAGAATCATCCAAAAGTCCCCCCATTGCAGCTTCCCTGAAGAAGGGTGAAGTGTCTCACAGCTGCATGCCTGCGGGAGCCTGGGGTCAAACCTGCAACCCACAGATTACAGGAGATCTCCTGACCTCTGAGCCACTGTTGACCCATGGTCCTGGATCTCCTCTGTCTGGCTGCTCCATAGCCTCAGTAGCTGTTAGCTCACAGTCCAATCAGAACAGCTCCCTGTTTCTCCAAACTGAGGCTGTTCAGAGACACAAAGATCCTTAAAACTCCAGAAATCACAGCGTGTGTGTGCGTGTGTGTGTGTGCGTGTGCGTGTGCGTGTGCGTGT
>SSNS01000126.1:70915-90572 GCA_006937985.1 Aphyosemion australe
GTGTGTGTGTGTGTGTGTGTGTGTGCGTGTGTGTGTGCATGTGTGTGTGCGTGTGTGTGTGTGCATGTGTGTGTGCATGTGTGTGCATGTGTGTGTGTGTGTGTGTGCGTGTGTGTGTGTGTGTGTGTGTTGCAGATGTTATCGGCGTGTTTCTGCTGCCTCTGATGAACACAAACCTGCGACACCAGCTGTAATTAAACACTTCCTGTTTGCTAATGCGAGCGATGCTTTAAAAATAACCTGTTTGGAGGTTTTCCTACGAGTCACCGAAAGAATTTGTTCTGTGGACAGAAGAAAAGAGGAAGTGGAGATGTTGGCGCCAGATTCCGCACATCTGTGATTAATGTGAAGCAGAGCGACGCAGAAATCCTTTGATAGAGGAGTTTCATTCCTGAGGCTGTGCGTCAGCGGGCAGCGAGGCCCCGCCAGGCCCCACGAGCACCGCAGCCCATAACAATGGACTTACTGACACCCCACCCAAAGAGCCACCATCAGGGAACCGGGAGGGCTTCAGGGTCCATATGAAGGTTCTGTGATGATGGATGTGGCTTCAGCTGAGTGGTTTGGCTGCAGACCCACAGGACCTGAGGACCACATCTCTCATGTTAAGCCCGAGTCAGACCTGAAGCTCTCACACAACCCGGACCTGAAGGGTTTGGTTTGTTTCGGAGCCATCAGGAACCTCAGAGGAACTGCACAGCAGGTCTCTTCTGAGTCCTGATGGAGGAGACCTGATGGAGGAGACCTGATGGAGGAGTCCTGATGGAGGAGACCTGATGGAGGAGACCTTATGGAGGAGACCTGATGGAGGAGTCCTGATGGAGGAGTCCTGATGGAGGTGTCCTGATGGAGGAGACCTGATGGAGGAGACCTGATGGAGACCTGATGGAGGAGTCCTGATGGAGGTGTCCTAACAGAGGAGACCTGATGGAGACCCGATGGGGGTGTCCTAATAGAAGAGACCTGATGGAGGAGACCTGATGGAGGTGTCCTAATAGAGGAGACCTGATGCAGACCTGATGGGGGTGTCCTAATGGAGGAGACCTGATGGAGGAGTCCTGATGGAGAAGATCAGATGGAGACCTGATGGAGGAGACCTGATGGAGGAGACCTTATGGAGGAGACCTGATGGAGGAGTCCTGATGGAGGAGACTTGATGGAGACCTGATGGGGATCTCCAACTATCAGCAGATTCTAGCTCTGATACCATCTCTGACCTGTTGCTAGGTAACCAGACCAAGCAAACGTTAGGGTGTGTGTTGCTACGTGAGAGCAGTGGCTGTTCCTCAACATGCGTCTTCCTCTGGACTTGTGTACTCACGTTCTTGTCAACGACGGCCCAAGTACTGTTCCAATCCTAAGTACAGAACATGGAAGTTCTCGCTCCGCCCACTGTATCGAGGATGCATTGATTCATCTTTCTGTGGACTTGGGACAGCAAAGTATCCCACCCTGCAGACTGAGGAGAAAGCTCATTACTGTAGTGTTTTATATGAGAAATACAAATAAATAAAGATTAGACCAGAGGTCCAACCCTGCTGCACAGAAAGGACGAACCTTCTTGTTAGTTTTACTTGTTTACTATCAAAGCTTGTGTCTGTTCACAAACCAAGGTCTGTTCTAAATATTCCTATTAGCTTGAAATTTTACAGTCATAGTCATGCACCATCTTGAAATACCGTAGCTGTTTAGGGACATATAAGATTCATGGGGTTGACGGTGGCAGAGGAGTTAAATGTCCGTCCTGTAATTGGAAGGTTGCAGGCTCAAATCCCACACAATCTGTCACAGTCGTTGTGTCCTTGGGCAAGACACTTAACCCACCTTGCCTGCTGGTGGTGGTCGGAGGGACCGGTGGCGCCAGTGTTCAGCAGCCTCGCCTCTGTCAGTGCGCCCAGGGCAGCTGTGGCTACGATGTAGCTCATCATCATCAGTGTGTGAATGGTTGATTGTGACGTAAAGTATATTGGGGGGTCCTAGAAGGCACTATAGAGTCCTAGAAGGCACTTTATCAAAGACAGTCCATTTACTATAATGCTCTGCATTTTGCGTTTGTGGAGCGGGGATGGCGCTGGTTCTCTCCGTGGCAGCCGTGTTGGTTTGGGGAAATTCTGCTCCTTCCCCTTGGGTTCCTTTCCCTGCTCTTACCAAATGTGACTGAAAGCTGGAAGTCGTTGATGACTGTGGCGGTGCGCACACAGCTGCAGGGGAGAGGGAGACGGGTGACGCGCCAGCACTGGAGCGAGAAGCTGCAGCTGCTGCAGATAACTGATCAGACCTGTTCTACGTATACTGACAGGACTCGGACACGCTGGCTGCAGCAGAAACAGTAAATAAAACGTGCAGACGGTTGATGTGTGTTTTCTGTGTGTAGCTGTCAGCCCTCTCCCTCTCCCCTGCAGCCGTGCGAGCACCGCCACACTAGCTACGTTTACATGCGCCAAATTTCCCCAATCCGATTCAAATCTTGGTTGATCAGAAATCCCAAATCTCTGTTTACATGGACACTAACTGGAATGATCCGATCACGCCGCGATGCCCGCTCCATAGCTTGCGCATGCGCAGACTTGTCTTTCCCAGAAGAGAAATTGTAAACAAACGCCATCTCGTCCGCACGTCTTTTCCCTTGCATTTTATTTGCTTATTCTCTAGCTTCGGTGAATTCCCGCTTCCTGCATCTTTAGATGCACTTGAGTTTATAACTCGGCATTTTTAACCATTCGGCCATCGAGACGTTCAGTAATATTGAGCTCCCGTAGTATTTCCAGTAAAAAATAGCGTCGGCAACAGACCACTTCTGTTTACCGCCCGCCATGTTTTCAATCTGTCCTGAGCATGCGCAGAGGCGAAAAGAGGGCACGCTGAAGTTGCACACATGCGCAGTGGGCATTATTTTACCCCAACAATCCGAATGGCTGTGTACATGGACGCCAATCGGATTGACGATTGACAAAACCACCTCTCTCAATCGGAATGAAATTTCATTCGGATCAGGCCGAATCGGATCAGAATATTCCGATTGACATGTTTACATGAAGAGTTTTTGATCCGATAGGGCGTTCATTCCGATTACTTGTGCCCATGTAAACGTAGCTACTGACACTTTGCCTTTTTGGTGCGTGCTACCATAGCTGCAACACCTACTCTGAACTGCACGGCACTAAAGAGTTAAATGTTTTTACACAAGAGTCACACTTAGGTTGTGTGTTTTGTGTGACCCATAATGCATCTGGTTCTTCCTGGTGTTTTTTGGTGCCTTCAGGTCTGGTTCCAGAACAGGAGAGCTAAGTTCCGTCGGAATGAAAGAGCCATGTTGGCCAGCAAGAACGCCTCGCTCCTCAAGTCTTACTCCGGAGAGGTGACGGCGGTGGAGCAGCCCATCGTACCCCGCCCTGCGCCACGCCCAAATGACTACCTGTCCTGGGGCAGTGCTGCCCCCTACAGGTAAAGTGTGTGAATGTGTGTGTGGTGTGGTGAACCCTAGAAGGCGCTGTATCAAATACAGGCCTCTTGTTATGTTCTTCCTGTGTTTATTTTCTCCATTGGTTTCTCTTGCTTTAACACAGTATTACGATGTTTTATTTACCTTAAATCACTGACGGTTTCGGCGACTCACTGTCGCCATCTTCAATCCAATCCAATCCAATTTATTTATAAAGCACTAATATAAAACAGAAAACTGTACCAAAGTGCTGTACAATAAAAAGTACAAAGATAAAAAATAAAATAGAATAAAAAAGTATAAAATAGAATATCTAAAATAATACAGTGGAAACAAGATCATACATACAAATCACAATAAAACCAACCACTTCTTCAGAGTCACGCCGACTTGACGGCGTCACTTCCGCGTTGCCGCCCCCTACTGACTGCGCCTATGAATAGGGACCATGAATAGGGATGAAGGCGTTTACACGCTGGATCATTCATGGGACGTGGTGATCGACCAGGAAGGCGCAGGCTGGAGTTTTCTCACTGTTTTGACAGAAGGGTTTTATTTATCACGTCTCCATGGTAACCGGGCAGAAAAAGCAACTTCTCATCAGTGGAGGGGAGGGAACAGTTTAAGCTGTTTTCTCCAGAGATTTGAGTAAAACCAGCTTGTTCAGAGACTCCTGAAAGTGTTTTGGGCTTCTGTGCCCGTTTCTGAAGCTCATGTTGGAGTCTGACCTTTGACCTTTGACCTTCCCTCTGTGGGTTTCGTCTCAAAGGTCCAGAATCTCTGTTTTCACTTTGGTCTTTTGTCAGCGATATAATTCATACAGCTGAGATGGTTTTGGATGTTAGAACTTCCTGGTTGGGGTTAAAGGTCACGGGTAAACTCAGACCTGAAGCGTGTCCAGGTGAAAAAGCACCAGCAGATACCTGGATAACCCCGTTAGCGCCGCCGTCCTGCTGCTCTGTTATTGTTTCATTTCCTCCTAGTCTGCTACCTCAACAAGCTCCTCATACCTCGTCTCCTTTGATCCACCTGGACTCAACCCGACGGTCAGAACTTATCCCAGAACAGAACCGCGTTGTTCTCACAGCTCGGATCAGCAAATTCCAGCAGAGCGTGCATCCAGGTCCAGGAATCTTTTATTATCTTTTATATTTAGTGTTTGCAGCCTGGAGTTTTGTTCATGCATGTAGAGAGTGTGACCCCTAAAGCCCTCCTGATGAAACCTCTTATAGGTGATTTTATATTAATATCAGGCCTGTTTCAGTTTGGAAGAAATCAAATAAAAAAATTATTGGTGGAGTTAAAAAGTAAAACAGCATCTAAATTAGCTGATCATCCCATAATAGTTCAGATAAAGACTGATATAACTGCTTTATCAGCCCACACATGTTAACAGGAGGCGGGGCCGTTTCTGTGACCCCGCCTCCCATCAAGGTGATAATGTGAAAACAAGCCGTATGAAATCCCCCGTGACCCCCGTGACCCCTCTCTGCTCCACGGAGGAGCTGAGCTCCACCAGCAAACACCTCCTGTGGTTCTGGTTCTGGTATCTGATGCTGCCTTCGGACTGTTTTCTGTGCTGACGCAGGCCGAGCTCCGGTGATTCATCGTAATAAAAATAAACGTAAGTTTGCGTCGCTGAGGGAGGAAGACATGAAGGTTAATTTGAGACGAGGACGTATGAATATGAACGTGTGATTTTGACGGAGAAGGACAACAAATAGAAAAAATGCTTTTAAAGTTTGAGTTTGCGGCGGAACCGCTACGCTGAAATGATCACATTCAAATTCACATTTAATTATTGAATTCCACAAACAGAAACAAGTCAGGGCTCATATTTAAAAACAAGTCTGACTAAAAAGAAAACACTCGAAGACCTGAGCATCGGGGGGGGGGGGGGGGGGGGGGGGGGGGGGGGGGTGTATGTATTTATTATGGTGCATTCTGGTCAGCTCAGCCTGGCCCCGCCCCCACGCAGCCAGGTTTTGTTCACACAGCGTTCTCAGGAACGCGGTCGAACACGTGGGAGGGTCCGCTAACGCGGCTCAGAGAAGTCCGCGGTGTGCGGGTGTGAGCAGCGTTGCTTTTGGAGACTCTGACATGAAGCACACAGCTTCCTACTGTCTCTGAGCAGCGCTGTGTGAGTATGGCAGGGAAGTGGGGCCAAATTAAACGGCCAGCTTCTTATGAACAACGCCGATGTAAACACAACGACCCTACCAGGCCCAGACCGAGCCGACCCAGGTGTAAACAGACCTTTAGAGCTCGTTTCTCTCTACAGCATGAAAATAAAACCAAAGAAAATCCTGAGGGGTGAATTCAAAATGGCCTTTTAAGTGTGAACAAGTTGCACTTTTGTTTGTGCACAGTTCAATTGTGAGCTCAGGTCTGAAGCTGAGGAGTGACGGTGAGACGATGAGTCAGTCTTTCTGCGCACCTGATGGCTCCTCCCCCAGGCAGGTGCTGTTTTTGTCAATGATAATGATTACAAACAGATTTTGTCTTTTTCTCCAAAACAAGACACTGACGAGCTAAAAATAGCTCTTTTTTTGACTAAAATATGATGAGACGTGCAGGAGTTTTCATTGACGAGATGAAAATTATGCTCGAAATGCACATTTCTGCTAGCCTGGCAAGCCATCCTACATATGTGAATATATAGTCTGGCCACGAACCATTGACGGCTCTCAGTCGTGAGGCGGGATCTACGGTTGTCTTTCAAAATGTCAGCACGCAATTGGATAGCGCTAGGACCAATCAGAGTAACGAACAACGTGACGTAATCACAGCGACGGAAAAGAGGGAGGCAGCAATGGTGTCAATGATTTCTGTGGTTTTTGTATAAAAACATGTGAATATCAGGTGTACTGGGACATTGCACTACTTTGTTTGATAAAAATAAGAAGCCGCTAAGTATATCAGACAGACTTACGCACGTTGGAGTCTAAATAATCCAATGTTGATGACAAAGCCGTTTCAAACCAACATGGTTCCTGCGCCGCCTCCATGTTGCTTGGGTTCGCGGCCGCAGCGCTGACGTCATCGGCTATTCCCGCTCTGTGATTGGCCCAAAATATAGAGCGCTGTGATTGGCCCAACCAAAACTATAGCGAGCTGTGATTGGACAGCCACAGGCTGCGAGGATTCCTATGAAGCGTGCCTAGACCAAACTCTGCAAAGCAAGAATTTGGTCTAGTTCACTAGGCTACATTTCTGCCTGTGTCACAAAAGCTAAAAGTAACTGTTGCTGCTGCTACTTTTGTTGCTGCTACTTTTGTTGCTGCTGCTGGTTTTGTTGCTGCTGGTTTTGTTGCTTTTGTTGCTGCTGTTGTTGCTGCTGTTGCTGCTTTTGTTGCTGCTGTTGCTGCTGCTTTTGTTGCTGCTGTTGTTGCTACTGTTGCTGCTGTTGCTGCTGTTGCTGCTGCTTTTGTTGCTGCTGTTGTTGCTACTGTTGCTGCTGTTGCTGCTCTGTTGCTGCTGCTACTTTTGTTGCTGCTACTTTTGTTGCTGCTGCTGGTTTTGTTGCTGCTGGTTTTGTTGCTTTTGTTGCTGCTGTTGTTGCTGCTGTTGCTGCTTTTGTTGCTGCTGTTGCTGCTGCTTTTGTTGCTGCTGTTGTTGCTACTGTTGCTGCTGTTGCTGCTGTTGCTGCTGCTTTTGTTGCTGCTGTTGTTGCTACTGTTGCTGCTGTTGCTGCTTTTGTTGCTGCTGCTGCAACAGCAACATTCTGCTCAGCGTTTCCCTGCTGCAGGAACGCGCTTCCCTCAGCACAGCAGCTCATTGAGGTAGTAAATGATCAGAAGTACGAGGCTACTCTTAAATATATTCATGATATTAACACGTTTCTTATCCTGAAAAAGTCATGATTTTGGGCAGATAAATGACGGTTTTTAACAGGTTTTATCTGAACACGTCGGTCTCAGACGAATGTCAGTGAGTCAGGATGCTGTTCTCTGCTCTCTGGTTCCTGATAACGGGTCACATTCCTGCTTTTTGAACCAACACCATCTAAATGTTTATGAGCATCACTGTTGATGCTCCAGAGCAGAACGGGGTTATTTATATCAACTCTGTGGCTCATGAAAACTCACCACACTGCAGGTCTATGGAAAAACATTACTGCATTTAAGTGCGTGGACTTTGCCATAAAATACATTTAAAGACACGGAGTTGGAGGTCTGATAAACCAAATAATAAATTAAACAAACTCATTTTTTACATCTAGTTAAATATTGTGTAGAATACTCTGTTTGCTGCCTAAGAGTTCGTTCTGTTAAGGAAAGAAAATCATACATTTATTTTGTTAAATCTACTGACTGATGCACAGATCTGCATCAATACATTATGTACAGTAGTGATCATCAATAATAAAATAAGAGTATTAAAGCTGAGATAGTGCCCGTCTCCTTTAGCCCTAATGAAACTCACTCAGTAGCTCAGAGTACGTCTGACATGTAAAATCATTTGTTAATACTCTGTTTTATTTTTTTGTAAAACTAAAAACAAAAATCTTTGTGGACTAAAACCTTTTTTAGTTTAATTCGATTAAAACTAAAAAGTATTTTTGTCATAAAGACAAAAACAACAGAAACACTCCCCGTCTCTGCCATTCTGCCATTGTGCCCTTGGGCTACACCCCCACCCACCAGGCTGTGGATGAAGGTGTTAGCATGAGCGTAACGCGTTCCGTCTTCGCTGCTCCGGAGGAAAAAGGAACGTCAGATTAAGAAAACGTTGAAGGTTGTTTTCATCATGACTTCATGCTAACCTAACCTTCCTTCTCTTGCCCCCCCCCCCCCCCCCCCCCCCCCCCCCCTCTTGTTTCCCAGTGCCATGGCCACCTACCCCCCCACCTGCTCCAACACCAACACCTCCCAGGGAATGAACATGGCCAACAGCATCGCCAACCTGCGGCTCAAAGCCAAGGAGTACAGCTTGAACCAGGTGCCCACGGTCAACTGAGACCAGGAGACGGGGGAGGGGGGGCCAGCCCTCACCCCCGCGGATGGGGGGGGGTCAGCCCTCACCCCCGCGGATGGGGGGGGTCAGCCCTCACCCCCGCGGATGGAGCAGCCTGACTGTTGTCTGGATGACGATGAGCTGCTGTCACCAGCAGGGCCTGACCCCTGACCCCCCAGGTGACTTTCTCTCCTCCGGAGCGTCTCTGTGCCGAACGTCCTCCAGGCTGGATGCTGGTCCCTGATCTCTGTGCCATTTTTGTGACTGAAGCGATCGTCCAATCAGGACGGAGACTCTTCCTGTGGGGACAATGTCCCAACCCAGCGTGGGACGGCCTCCTCCAAACAGACTTCCTCCCACATTTACTCCTTTTATTAACAAGTGTGTTTCTTCCATGTTTTCCCCGGAGGCGTCGGCATCTCCGGCTCCTTCCCGTCTTTTATCGTCCAGTATAACGGAGACGCTCGTGTATTTGTCCAGAACCAGTAGACCGTGTCCTATCATCATACCCTTTATTTGTAACAGAACCTTGTATATGAATAAAAACAAGCTAAACAGGAGATCTTGTTCCAGTTTTTGACCCAGTCCCTAGGATCTGGAATTTTCCTCCTAAATCATTCCTCAGGAACCCGGAGAACAAAGTGAGTTTATAGCTGAGGCCATTTGGAAAGCAAACTGATCCTGCAGCTCGTGCACGGCCCATAAAGAGAAGATTTACAACCAGAGAACAGATTCTCCTTCACAGAAAACCTCAAGCTCTTCCTGCTTTTTCATCTGACGACCAAAACCTAAAACTTCCATCTGAGAATCCGGTTGTTTATGAGCTGGGAATTCCCGCGGCTCTCCTTGAGCCCTAAGGTGTTTCTGCTCCGAGGCTCCTGACCCTCGGCTGGGGCCTTGGTCCTCCATCGGACCTCTCAGACGTCTAAAAGCTGCGCTCCGGAAAACTCGGCTGACGGTTCCGTTTAGAGTAAAAACCTGAAGGTTAGATCTTCTCCCTGTTCCTTTTAAACTGTAATCTCGGAAAACCTTGTTCCGCCGCAGTTTAGAAATAATCCTGCTGGAAGCGTCAGGAGCCGGGTGGCTGCAGCTCCGGGAGTTAAACCTGCAGCAGGAACAAGCCGAGGACCGTCTCTGAGACAAACCCAGTCTGAAGCGTCGGTGGGGTTTTTGCTCCGATCTGGAACTTTAGGACTAAACAGAAATAATCCCAGAAGTTTTCAGATTTATTTCAGTTTCAGCTGAACGTCTCATTTTGGTGACATGAATGTTTTTTTTATTTGAGCATCTGAACAAATTTAATCTGAGCTGGATGTTTGGGTCAGAACCAGGAGGAGTGTGTGTGTGTGGGGGAGGGGGGGTCTCTGTGTGTGTGTGTGTGTGTGTGTGTGTGTGTGTGTGTGTGTGTGTGTGTGAGTGGAGGTGTATGTGTGTGTGTGTGTGAGTGGAGGTGTGTGTGTGTGTGTGATGTGTGTGTGTGTGTGTGTGAGTGGAGGTGTGTGTGTGTGTGTGTGTGTGTGAGTGGAGGTGTGTGTGTGAGTGGAGGTGTGTGTGTGAGTGGAGGTGTGTGTGTGTGTGTGTGTGTGTGTGGGGGGGGCGGGGGGTGTGTGTGTGTGTGTGTGTGTGTGTGTGTGTGTGTGTGTGTGTGTGTGTGTGTGTGTGTGTGTGTGTGTGTGTGTGTGTGTGTGTGTGTGTGTGTGTGTGTGTGTGTGTGTGTGTGTTGACGTGTGTGTGTGAGTGGAGGTGTATGTGTGTGTGTATGTGTGTTAACGTGTGTGTGAGTGGGTGTGTGTGTGTGGGTGGGGTGTGTGTGTGTGTGTGTGTGTGAGTGGAGGTGTATGTGTGTGTGTGTGTGTGAGTGGAGTGTGTGTGTGTGTGAGTGGAGGTGTGTGTGTGTGTGAGTGGAGGTGTGTGTGTGTGTGAGTGGAGGTGTGTGTGTGTGTTGTGTGTGTGTGTGTGTGTGTGTTGACGTGTCTGTGTGTGTGTGAGTGTGTGTGTGTGTTGTGTGGGGGGTGTTCTGGGCTGCTACATCAGGATAATCTGAGCAGATTTACGGCTCATTACAGCTGAAACTATAAAGACTTTTATGATTCTTACAGGAATTTTTGTGTTTGAACAAACAACTCAGAGGTTTTTCTAAATGTTTTATTTCTGGACTTTGGGGCAAAATTAGCGTAATCTGAGCAGATTAACAGCTTCTGTTCCTGGTTCAGCGGGATTTTAATTACAGGATTTAATCTGGTTGCTTTAGGCTCCAGCTGTTTGATCAGAACTATTAGAAGTTCTGAAATCAGGGAGTTCTTGTTTTCTCATCCCGGACTCTGGTATGTCCAGCGTCAGACCCCGCCCCCCCACACCCCCCGCCAGGCGCCCGGTCTCACCTTTCACGGCCCGGGTCGGGGCTGACCTGAAGTGATTCCAGATGTTGGGATCTCTTTGACCCCTGGTCCCCCGTTTGGCCCCCCGGGGCCCGACCAGCCACTCCATCAGGTCTGACAGCGTCCCCTCGGACAGCGTCTCTCCTCGCCTGAGCACGCCACACCAAGCACCCCCCCTCCCCCCAGCAGCACATCTGGAGCTCATTACAGAGGAGACAGGGAGAGTGAGGGCGGGGCGGGGAGTCTGCATGAGAGCGGGAAGGAGAGCGTTCCTTTAAAGCATCCACCTCCTCCCGGCCTGCTGTCAGTGCCACATGATCACAAATACTTCATTAATGAGCGGCTTTGCAGAGGAGAAAAACAGAAAAGAGCAGCACAGCTGCTGGCAGTGTGTGGCTGGAGCCAAGCACCAGAAGAATGTCCTGAGATGAGCTGAGTCTGAGGCTGCAGCGCTGCTCTGATGGAGTCTCCATGATGTCACGTTAGTGCCGTGAGCAGCCGGACTCCGCTGCAGGCTGTAGGAACAGACGTCAGAACCCTTCAGGATCTCTCAGGGCCGAGATTTTAACTCGTTTGTTTTGGTGAAACTTTCTGTAGAAACAAACTCGGCCCGTTTGGAACCGGGCCATGCTTCAGGTTTTGTTGCACAGCAGAAACTAAACGAGTGGAGTTGATGGAGTTGTCCAGCCCAGAGTTTTTATTTCAGCTCAGCTGAAACCTAAAGCTCAAAGGAAACGTTTATTATGGTTAGAACCAAGTGAGTGGAGGCTGATCGCCATGGTTACGTCCTACGGAATGCCAAATGTAAAAATGTTCAATTAGCCTCAAATAATATAAAATTATATATTCAGAATCAAATTGAATTATAAAAAGTTAAATCTACACATTGAAATCTAAATAGAAATGTGGTTGATCTGAATGAAAACTGTTGCTGCCTTGCTAAATCGGGGGTGGGGGGGCTGAACTAGCGTGTTAGCTTCAAACCGTCACATTTCTGTTTGATGTCCGTATTTAGATTGAAACGTGTATGAGGATGTTTCCTCCTACATTTACAAAGTTAAACCTAAGCAGTGAGAATAAAATCTAAACATGAAAATCTAAATTTCAATAGAAGCTGTAAAATGGAATTTATCCAACAGCATAAAAGTTGGGGGGGGGGGGGGGGGGGGGGGTCTGTGGTTCACCCCCACCCCAAAAATAAAAACACTTTTTTCCACACTAATTGAGAAGCACTGGGTAGGTGTTGGAGTTGGGCCATCGGTCTTTGTTCAAACAGACTCGCGCATTCTTAACATCTGTACATGCTTTTATTTTGGCGGGTTAGTTTTGTTTTACCACAGCCTGAATTTGTGTGCAAGCTAAAACTGTGGTTTCAATCCCTTAGATTCATTTTCAGATTGTTTTTCATGTTTAGATTTGGTTCTAAACTGTTGGTCAACATTTTTAGGTTCAAACATGCGGCTGGAAAATTGTAGTTTCATTAAGGAATGTGGAGAAAACGTGATACTGAAAACAACACGTCTCATTTTTATTGTTACGAGGAGCCAAATGTGAGAAAATAACTCTTTTAATGAGTAATTTTACAATCAGCGCCCCAGCTACTTTACAGCTGAACTTAACTTAATTAAAGGTGCAATAGGTGAGAATAAATAAAGAATTCTACAGTGAAATAATCATAAAACACTCTTAACGTCTCAGTCATGTTGGAAGGAAGGTTATACTGAAACAGATTTCATTCTCAGCCTGCTGCGGGGTTGTCAGTTTTTCTCCTTTCAAAATAAAGGAAGGAGGGACGTAGCAACTGGGGTTACAGTGTGTCTGCAAGCTAATGCTACAGCGCTAGTATTTGTAATTCGACAGCAGCAGGTAAAAAGCTCCTGAGTTGTTTAAAGAACTGAAGTCAGTAAACAGGAGCGACCCAGAAGTTATTTCTTGTACCTCTAAGAAGCCACGGCATCTTTTTGTTTTATTCTAATATCAGGTGAAGCAGGCTAGAGGCTAATGTTGAGCTAACAATGCTAACGGTAAATTAGAATCAAATAGTTGGTTCTAAAATATCTCAAGCTACTTTTTCAATTCAGTTCATTTCTATAGCGCCAAATCACGACAAGAGTCGTCTCAAGGCTCTTCACAACGTCAACATTTCAATACAGTTCAGTTCATTAAGCCAATCAGTAAAAAGTTTCCTATATAAGGAACCCAGCAGGGTTTGTTGACTAGTGTCAGTGTCTTTACAACAATCCTCATGCTAAGCAAGCATGTAGCGACAGTGGAGAGGAAAACTCCCTTTTAACAATGACCAATCACCAACAACTGGATATTACAGTGAAATGTGTGTGAAGTGAAAAATGAGTCAGTCGTGGTGTTTTACTTCCTTTAATGAGTCGTTCAGAACGTTTCACACAAGCTAACAGCCAGATGGATAAACAAACACACTTCCTGTAATGCTGGATAAACATTACTGTAATAAGTGTAGTAAGTGCTCCTACCGTCAAACACCCAAGAGTGCTAACACCAGCTATGACGATGTCTTTATCTACTTATCATCTTGCTGTGTGTGACTCGTCTTTGTTTGTCATCTAGAATCTTCTGGTGCTGATCCGTAACTGGTAACAGCCACGAAACCCACGGAACGGGAGTGAGATTGATTGCAGTAACCACATTTGACCACAGGATGTCATTCCTACCTCATTCCTACATATTGTACCTTTAAAGTTGGTGTTCAGACATCTGCAGAATTAGATCAAAACATTAAAACTGGACCCAGTCCGACTCTGGGGTTCTGCTGACCAGCAGAACCAAACCTGGTTTCTGTTCTTCTGACATCAAGAGTTCACGTCTTCAGAACCGTCGCTTACTTTATATCACAGAACTTTCTGGCCCGGTTCCATCTCATTGAGACAGTACACGCTGGTTCTGTTGGGAAAGATCCCAAAGTCTGGATGTTATTTGGATCCAGCATTTATTCCGACACATGGGAAGTTTGGACAGACGTAAGTTTGGTTAAAAAAAGAAGACGAGTTGTTTCTTCATCCGCGTGTTTGACTAGAATCTGTCAGGATCGGCCCAAAGCCAGCTGGGTTTTTGTTTACAGGGACACTAAAAAAACTTCAAATGGATCCTTAAAACGAGCCGATTTCACTGATTCTGGTTTGTCAGAAGGAAAGCTCATTTTCCAACGGAGGAAATAAATTCTAATCCTAACTTTTTGGTTTCTTCCTCTGAGTTTGATTTAAAGGTTTATTTAGTCCAGCTCGTGTCTGGGTTGATAACGGGCACGAACCCGACTAAAGTTCTGTTTCTGAACATTGTCGAACTGAAACACAAGATTTAGTCTTTTTCTTTCATTTAACTCTTTTTACTCAGGAGCTCAGACCAGAACACGGCGATGATCCGAGAGGTCGTGGAACCCTCCGTAGGCCACGTTGTTTCCATCCAGACCGTTTTAGATGTGACACACTCTGAGCCTGATCACTCCTGGCTGCGTCCTTCGAAGGCCGTCTAAACTCACGTGTCCTTCTTTTGCCGGGCCTGAGGGACGGGTTTGGACCACCCTAACTTCTGTCCTGGTGAAAATGGCGGCCGGAGCCTGAGAGGATTCCAGCTTTAATCATGATCTGGAGGTTGGAAAATGAAAATCCTAAAGCGGGTGTGTTCTTAGGAGTTTGTTGGTTTTTTAAATGTATTTTTATGGGAAATCATAATAAAACTCCTGCTAAAGGATCTGATCTGGTGGCAGAGCTGCTGGAGTCAGTCTGATTAACCTCCATGGTCCTAACCTAAAGGAGTTATTATTTATGACCCAGGTGAATTCATATAGAAACGTTTATTTCTGGGTGTGATTATTGACACATCTGAATTTGTCGTATTTTACAGGCAGAACTTTAATAAATGAAACCACTTCTCAGGGAAAACTTTGAGTGAGACGGATTTAAACGGAACTTTAAACGTGAAAAATCTTTTTCTGGGTTAAATTACAAACATAAAAGCTGTTTTTGGCCCAGCTGAAATAGCTCTTGTGTCTGTTCTGGCTGTGCGTGTCTCGGCTCCTCTGAAACAACCTAAACAACAATTATCCTGAGTGACATGATGTGAGCTCGGAGACGCCGGCGGCGTGTAATCAGCTCGGATTCCCTCTGGGCTCCTGAACTATTCTGAGGAGTCGGTTTGTCTTTTACAGGAAGTTCGGCCTCTTGGAGCTGAATCATATATGAAAATATGTAGGAAGCCTCAGGAGCTTGGACATTTCCTGACCCTCTGGGTCTCACATGAGTCAAGCAGAAGGCCTTAGAGCCTGTTTGTCTTCAGTGAGTGAAAAGCCCTCTAACGGCTTGAGATAAGGACTAGAGCTGCTGAGTGGCTCTTCTCAGACCTGTCAGCTGGAGATCTCAGCTCCGATTACAAACTAGTGCAGGGCTGGTCCAGGAAACCTGGGTCAGGCTCTCCGGGGTTCTGAAACAGGACTACATACGCCCTCTGCTGGTCACAGTGGAACATTACAGGCATTACATGCTGCAGGATGATAATAAAAACTCCTGAAAACAGCCAAGAAGTGTAAAAATGTTAATATTATTAAGAAACCTTAGTGTGGGTATCAGCACATCAGGAGCTACAGGCTCACCCCAGAAACCCGATCAGGTTTATAAAAACTTTACGTTTACTGGAGAACATGTAAACTTCAGGTCTCAGAATTACGCATCAAACATTAAAAATGATGTTTCTACTTCTGAAAAATAGAAAAACGATTTTTCAGTTTGAGCCAAACTTTAGTCTGACTCCTAGATCAGGTGAAGAGGAGGAGCTACAAACATCTCCTCATCAGAACACTCCAGTCACTCGGACTCGGTGTCTCTCGTGTCCCCGAGGAGGAGAGCTGGTGCCGAAGCTGTGACGTCGACTTTCCTCTGATGGAGGAGATCATGGAGGGGTGAGATCTCCTCAGACAGGAGGTGCAGGTTACAGATCTGTGTGTGTGTGTGTGTGTGTGTGTGTGAGTGTGTGTGTGTGTGTGTGCGTGTGTGTGTGTGTGTGTGTGTGTGTGTGTGTGTGTGTGTGTGTGTGTGTGTGTGTGTGTGTGTGTGTGTGTGTGCGTGCGTGCGTGTGTGTGTGTGTGTGAGTGCGTGTGTGTGTGTGTACGTGCATATTTGTGTGAGTGTACGTGTGTGTACGTGCATGTGTGTGTGTGAGTGTGTGTGTGTGTGTGTGTGTGAGTGCGTGCGTGTGTGTGTGTGTGTGTGTGTGTGTGTGAGTGCGTGCGTGCGTGTGTGTGTGTGTGTGTGTGTGTGGGTCTGTGTGTGTGTGTGGGTGTGTGTGTGTGTGTGGGGGTGTGTGTGTGTGTGTGTGTGTGTGTGGGGGGGTCTCTGTGTGTGTGTGTGTGTGTGTGTGTGTGTGTGTGAGTGGGTCTGTGTGTGTGTGTTGACGTGTGTGTGTGAGTGGAGGTGTATGTGTGTGTGTATGTGTGTTAACGTGTGTGTGAGTGGAGGTGTGTGTGTGTGTGTGTGTGTGTGTGTGTGTGTGTGTGAGTGGAGGTGTGTGTGTGTGTGTGTGTGTGTGTGTGTGTGTGTGAGTGGGTCTGTGTGTGTGTGTTGACGTGTGTGTGTGAGTGGAGGTGTGTGTGTGTGCGGGTGTGGGGTTGTGTGTGTGTGTGTGTGTGTGTGTGTGTGTGTGTGTGTGTGTGTGTGTGTGTGTGTGTGTGTGTGTGTGAGTGGAGGTGTGTGTGTGTGTGTGTGTGTGTGTGTGTGTGTGAGTGCGTGCGTGTGTGTGTGTGTGTGTGTGTGTGAGTGAGTGCGTGCGTGCGTGTGTGTGTGTGTGTGAGTGCGTGTGTGTGTGTGTACGTGCATATTTGTGTGAGTGTACGTGTGTGTACGTGCATGTGTGTGTGTGAGTGAGTGTGTGTGTGTACGTGCATATTTGTGTGAGTGTGTGTGTGTGTGCTGCTTTTCTGAGCTCTGACTTGAATATCATCGTCACATCTCGTGCCAGAGCAAATCCTCCGTCCAAAACGAGCCGTTTGGAGCTGCGCCTGCTGTGGAAAATCTGCCTTCAATTTTCCCCCCGCTGGTGGCTGAGTGAGCTTTGTCCTCTGTAATTCACACACACACACACACACACACACACACACACACACACACACACACACACACTGGGCCTGCACCAAGTGGACCCCACAGTTTATTTTTTTCTCAATTATCCATTTAGAGTAAGTGGCAGGCGTCTGATGGGCTCCACGCCGAGAGGAAACGTTTGGCCGTCCTTATTTAACGAAAGCTGTTAAACTAATACCTGATTAGTGAGAGTGGGGAGGGAAACAGCTGGCTCTGACGCTGCAGGCTTTGTTTCTTTGTTGTTCTGCTCCCAGTAAGCGCCTCCTTCCACCCAGACCTCTGGATCTGTCCTGATGAACTCAGATCTGCGACTGTTCCCGCTGCGCTCACACGACATGCTGGAAAACCTCTCTGGACTCTAACAAGTGTGGACACATTTAATCCCTCTTAATAACAACCATAAAAACAACCAAATGGAGCCTTTCTGCATCATCCTGATGAGCTAAATCCTCTCTGATGGGATGACCTCACATCTTAAAGGCACAGTTTGTGTTTTTCTGAGCTGTCAGCATCTTACCTGCAGCAGGTTGGAGAATCAAGGAGAACCCCAGCTAGTCACAGGTGAGAGTTTAGTGTATTAAAAACAACACAAACAAGTACTGTTCCAGTCCTAGAATGCTTTCATGCAAGTACTCTCCAAGTTCCCAGATGTGTTCTTGCTCCTCCCGTTACATCGAGGATGCATTTGATGCATCCTTCTGTGGACTTGGCCAGCAAGGTATCCCACAATGCATTGTGTCTCAAACCGTTGTGCTTTGAATGGCTGAGGAGAAAGCTCATAACTGTAGTGTTTTACATGAGAAATACAAATAAAGAAGTATGAAGTTGCCTGTTATTGTAATTAATTGTGTGTAACCAGTAAAATGTGCTGTTTGTTGTTTTTTCTTCAGACTTTACGATCCCTAAAAATGCTAAATGGCTAACCCACTATCAAAATAAAAGCAGCGCTGCCTTAAATCGCTCTGTTTTGATGACACAGAAACTTTTTTCTTCATTTAAAGCAGCATTCCGCAACTTTACAGTTATATGGTCTCTGTCGCCCTCTAGAGGCTTGCTGCGTAGCGTCACTGTCGTAACATTAAATCTCTCTCTGGGGCATAAGAGGCATGTTTACATTCCTAATGTCAGGCAAAACAACGAAAACAAACTTTTCCACCTCCACACATTGAATAAATAGTTTTATCAGGACTGTATAACAACTTTATGCCTGACCAAACACAATAGCCCTGGTGAAATCATTTATTACTTACCTAGCCTTTAGCAGCACGGCTAGGTCAGAGTCCGTAGTTCATGCTGTTCTTTCTAAAAGAGCTCTCCAGCGAGGAAAAGACGGCCCAATAATAACTCTGGTCTTTGCTCTTGCTCTATCACGTTCTCCTTTTCTTTTCCTAGATTCCTCTGATAAGGGATTTCTAGCTTTCTCTGGTGAATCTGCCGCTGCTACAGCGAGTCTACGTTATACTACTATGGCAAGCCAAAGGGATAAAAAAAATGTCTGCCAAAACTCGTTCAAGACACGCATTTTGGCGGACATAATGTTCGCTTTTAGAACACGCAAGTTTTTGCCCCCTTTGGCGTCAAAGCGCGCGTTTAAGACGCACATTTTGGCAGACATAACGCCAATATTCTGCCGTAAAACGACACCCAGTCAGTACTTCCGGCGCTACCCGAAGCACAAAAACTGTATAGCGCAGTAAACAGACGTGGGACCCCCCCAACACTATCACAGGTATGAAAAGGAACATAATAGATAATAGTATGACGCAAAAACTTTACACAAAAGCATAATTTTAAGGTGTAAAAGTTGCAGAATGTTGCTTTAACAGAAAATGCTGGTATTTTATCAATGTTGATCAAAATTGGACCAAATATTACAAATAAATTGATATGTATTCATTGTTATTTTGTTATTTAAGAGACAAATTAGATTTTTATTATTGTTGTATTTTTGTTTTTTAACTCTTTTGTCTTTGAATGTTTTATTTTTGTATTTTATTGCATAGCTGTTTTATTGTGTTTTAGTTGTTTTTACATTATGTTCAGCACCTTGGGGCCCCTTGATTGGGGTAGGAAGGGGCTTTACAAATAAAATTGTACTTGAACTTATTTTTAAAGGTTAAAAAATGTCAGAGAACATCTCAATGTATGCATTTATTCATGGAAAATGTCATAATTATTCATAAAGGTGCACCATTGGTATATATTGGTATATATGGTATACTTTATTTTGGTTGATAGCAGCCAATTAGATTATAATTAACTCTTTGTAAATTTTGTAAAAAAAACAAACAAACAAGTGAACTTTTTTCAAGGTCATGGAACGTTTAGGAGTGCCACCCTTGTCTAAAGACACCCAAAAAATTCTAGACACACCCCTGATCCTGTTTGAGTTCATCAGACAGTTTAGTGACCTGTAGGAGGTCAGAGGAGTCCTGATCCAGATTCCTCCTGAGTCCCCCAAACTGGTAGCCTGGCAAGCCATCCTATATATGTGTGTGTATAAACTCTGCAAAGCAAGAATTGGTCTAGTTCACTAGGCTACCAAACTGGAGCATCAGGAGCATTCCCCTGATGTTTGTGTGAGAGCAGCAGCCCTGAGGGAGGTGATGGAGGTGCAGCTCTGAGGGAGGTGCAGCTATGAGGGAGGTGATGAAGGTGCAGCTCTGAGGGAGGTGATGGAGGTGCAGCTATGAGGGAGGTGATGGAGGTGCAGCTCTGAGGGAGGTGATGGAGGTGCAGCTCTGAGGGAGGTGATGGAGGTGCAGCTGTGAGGGAGG
>SSNS01000126.1:96370-98870 GCA_006937985.1 Aphyosemion australe
ACACACACACACACACACACACACACACACACACACACACACACACACACACAAACACACACACACACACACACACGCACACACACATACACACTCACACGCACACACACACAAACACACGCACGCACACACACACACACACACAAACACACACACACACACACACACCACACACACACACACACACACACACACACACACACACACACACACACACACACACACACACACACACACACACACACACACACACACACACACACACACACACACACACACACACACACATAATACATGAGGGTTAGGGTGCAACCTCGTGTTAAAGCTCTGCACCCTCAGCTGTTGCTATGGAAACACTGGGGTTTCTATTAACACTGTTTGCGTATGTTTGGGTTCTGTGAATGCTAAACTAGGTTATAAATGTAAAGTTAGTGCTGTTTATTAACGATCTCCCAAAACCACCAGCAGGGTTACAGTCGACACAACGGATCTGATTCCTAATTCTTCCATTTCTCGTTTTTAATGTGTTTCAGTTTTTAAACACGAGAGCAGTGATTAAACGGGTTTTAATCGTCTGATCCTGACAGTTTAGGACCTGAAGTCTCTTTAATAAACATTCTTATTATTATTATTATTATGGCAGCGTTGCTGACTTTAATCTCCCGGCTGGGTCGGGTTAGATTCTTGTAATTTGAGCCAAAACGTCATCCTGAGTTATTGATTCTCTGCAGAAGTGCTGTTTAGTAACATGAGCCCTGATGGGACGACTTATTAATAATGAATGCATCAGGCTGCTGATGCTGAGTGGAAACACATGCAGCTCAGTAATAAAGGCCACATGGTCCCACTGAGACAAACCAATCTGTGCAAACAGACGCTGATTTAGCTGCTGAGTCTCTAAATAAAACCGTCATGTTTCAGTGGAAGGTCTGTGTGTCCAGGTGAATAAAACAAACACACTTGTTAACGTTTAGAAAACTGATCAACTTTATTACAAATCTGAAGTGCATCCTTTAAACGCAGAGAAAAACAGGAACTAATCCGACAGAGTAAGGTTTGTTAGAGCGGGTTTAAAAGGAAAACCTGCAAAAGGATTTAATCCGACTCATTTTCACCTGAGATTTCGCGCTGACTCCCTGATCGGCTCCGTTTGTCTCCTACAAGCTGCAGAACCCAACAACTGCTGTGGTTCTGGTTCTGGTTCCACCAACCACCTGCGTGCTGTGACTGTGTGTGTTCTAAAACACGTTCCAGGATCCGATACAGATCCAGCAGGAATCTCTCCCATCCCCACCTGAGGACGGAGACATCCTCACATACCTGCTTCACATTCCTCAGCAGAGGGACTGGACCCAAGCCAGAGAGGTCAGAGGTCAAACATCCAGACGGACACCTTCTTCAGTCAGAATAAATGTGTCCAGCTTGAACTGTTCCTGAGTGAGATGTGAAAACAAGTTTCTACAAAATGAAACGTTCTAAACCTCCAGGCTGCATTCCATTTCTGCTCTCCCTCCTGTGGGCAGGAATCTAAACGGTGTCCTGTGAGACGGTCCCAGAGGGACGCAGAGTTTGTTCAGGAGTTAAGCCCCGGCTCGCTCAGCCATGAGAGCGTTTACGTCCCGCTGGTTTTAGATGAGGTTGTTGTTTCACTCTTCTGTCAGCTGATTTTAAAGCCGTCTAATTTCACAGCTGGCTGTTTCAGGCCTTGGCTTCACTGCTGAGCGTTACATTACCCAGAAGTCTTTGCAGCACCGTGGTGCACCCCTCAGACACGTGGCTATGTCCTGGCTGGACTACAAGTCCCTCTTCTCTGGTTTGATCACATCACCAAAAATCCCAATAATTTCTAAAAGCTGTGGGAACTTTGATCAGCTTGATTCTGTTTGACATCTGATCACTCCTTCAAAATAAAAGCCTGTCATCCCTGAGAAATTAGAACTGGTTTAAACACTCATTTAATCAATGCATCTGCAGTGGTCTCTAGTAGGAATGAATGCCTTGTAAGCAAAGCTTGTAAGTCTTACTTGGGGGTGGGGGGGGTATCAGCACAGAGGAGTCAGCTGGAGGAGAAAGTAACTATAGACGACAGGACCTGGAGTCTTACTTCCTGATATGTGGACATCTGTCCTCTGATTGGCTAACAGCAACAGGACTCTACCACTGACTCTGTTTGCTCTGCAACGTTGATGTTTTATCTCCACCAATAACACAAGCCTGGAGGAGTTCTGCTGTGTGGTGGAGTTGCTAATGCTAACGGTTAGCTTCTACTAGCCCAGACGTTCTCTGCTGTTTCCTGGACGCTAAACCAACAACAGCCTTCCCCGTCGTGAGTCCAGATGGGTGAGTCCATGAATGTTCAGTGACAGTGTGACGTAGATCTGTCAGGATTTTCTAATCCTAGAGTTTCACCTAGAGTCTATTTTCTATCAGAAGCTGATGCAGGAGATAGGTGGAGGAGACTATTTTCATGTTCAGCCTGCAGGAAACACTCAGAGTGACC
>SSNS01000126.1:103870-134929 GCA_006937985.1 Aphyosemion australe
CATGAGATGTCCAAGCTGCAGCTGTTGCACAGCTGCTGAGACTCTATTAAAACCTGGATGGCTGGGAACTTTCTACAGCTGAATGAAGACCAGACTGAGGTCCTCATCTGTGCTCCAGACAAGCTGGTTCCCAAAGTCAGAGACTCTCTTGGTCAGCTTGCTTCACACACCAAACCCTCTGTCAGGAATCTTGGTGTGACCTTTGACCCAGCTCTCACCCTGATTCTCATGTCAGTTCTCTTGTTGGCTCTTCCTTCTTCCATCTCAGGAACATTGCTAAGCTGAGTCACATTCTGTCCCGCTCTGAACTGGAGGTTGTTCTCCACACCTTCATCTCCTCACGCTTAGACTACTGCAACTGGCTTTTCTCTTGTCTGAGCAGAACCTCCCTGAAGCGTCTACAGGTGGTCCAGAATGCCTGTGCTAGGCTGCTGACCAAGTCCTCCAAACACACCCACGTCACCCCGCTCCTCTTCCAGCTTCACTGGCTGCTGGTTAACTTCAGGGTTCATTTCCAGATCCTGGTTCTGGTTTTTAGGGCCTTACATGGACCAGCACCATCATACATTGGTGATCTTCTCAGTGCCTACACCCCCAGCAGGTCCCTGAGGTCCAGTGATCAAAGCCTACTGGTTGTGCAGCACCAGGCTAAAGACCAAAGGTGACAGATCATTTGCTGCTGTGGCCCCCAGACTCTGGAGCTCTCTCCCTGAGCCTGAGACCAGTGGACTCAGTGGTCTCCTTTAGAAACTCACCTGTTCAGGTGGCTTTGGTGGGACCTGCTGCTGATTCTTCACCACTACCTTCTCTACATGCTGATGTTTCTGTCGGTTTTGTCTTTTCTGGTCTGTTTTTTTCCTCAGTTTTATTATTCCTAGTGCTTATGAAGCTCCTTGGGGTTATCTTGAAACGTGCTGTACAGAAAACCTTTCTTCTTAAACCTTCAAGTTTTATTATTTTCTGTAAAAGCAGCTAAACTCGATATGAAATCTTTGAGGGAAGTCCAACAGAACTCTGAACATTAGAGGACAGAAGAGATTCGTTTGGTTCTGCTTTCCTTGCCCAGGGTAATGGGTTCTGGGAGTTCTGCCAGGTGCATTATGGGTCTGATGGTTCTGTACTGACATGACTCTGCTCCCCATTTAGGACTGGTTGTAATGAGATTAAATGAATATGGAAATTTTTGATCAGACAGAAAAAGGCTTAAATGATGTGAAACATAAACAACCTCAGACCGATTCACTTTGACTCTATCGGTTTAACCTGAAACGTGACATCATAACCAGAAAAGTCAGTTTTAAACGTAGCTATTTTTTGGCTGTTGGCCTACCAATCAAAACATTTTCTATTACTTTGTAAAAAATATTAATGAAACAAATAAAATTGGCACTTGCTGCCTTCCTGAGACTTTCTACCAGGGGTCAGAAGTCATGTACTTGGTTTTTGGGGAATATACCAATCCTGTTAGGAAGGTAGAGCTTGTGGAACCACATATAAGAGCTGGGTGATAAATGATAGCAATATAGATTTCAAAATAACTGTTCCTTGATAGACATGTGAGAGCAGGTCGATTTAAACCTTTGATAGAAAGAACAGATGAAAAGCCAATCATACTAAATGTTGCTCCATGCCAGGGGCGGGGTTAGGGGGTGGCTACTTGGGCTCAAGCCCCGGATGTTTTCTGAAAAGTCCCGAATCTTACTTTTAGTTTTGAAGGGTAGCTGTGTGTATGGTGTGTGTGTGTGTGTGTGCGTGTGTGTGTGTGTGCGTGTGTGTGTGTGTGTGTGTGTGTGTGTGTGTGCGTGTGTGTGCGTGTGCGTGTGTGTGTGTGTGTATGGGGCGGGTGTTATGTTCCTGTAGTTGCCTTCATGAGGGCTCAGATCTGTGATGAAACCATAAAGGCTCAGCTCTTTGTCCTCAGCATGAATGCGTGTTCTCTCTGCAGCTCTGAGGTTTTGTCTGGTTGGATGAGTCTCTGTGCAGCTTTATGCTGAAGATACTTCTGAGGGACAAAGAGATGAGCCACACTCCAGAGAGGAGGGAGAAGCTACAGTCAGACCTGACAGACTCATTTAACTGGAGTCCTGCTTGTGTTTCCCAGACAAACTGCGCTGTGGTGGAAAATACTCTAAGCTAGCATGGTTAGCATCGTTCAGCCACAGCTCCTTTATTTAGCCCCGTACTGGATGGAAACTAGCTCCAGAGCTGGATAAATAAAACATAATGATTCTAAAACCTCCTGAATGTTATGTAACATAACATTAAGCAGAGGCAGTGACTCTGGACCCAAGTAACAACTCGCTGGAGATGAGGGAAGGACTAAAAGAATCTAAAACTAGAATCTAGAGGAAGTAAAACCACTAAACACACACACACACACGTCAGTAGGATCTTAAGCATCAGTATTTATTTCAAAAATAATATAAATCAATAAGATTGTTTAACAAATATAATATTAAAATAATAAGCATGAATATTAGTATTAATATGCATAAATAAATTAATTTGAGTCAGGTCCCAGCTGGTTAAAGTATTAGTCTAAACATTTGTAATCATGCCAGCAGCCTTTGATTATTTACCCTTCCTCCTCAACGTGGAACAGCTGATTTCCAACATAGTCCAGAGACGCTTCAGCCCCTGATGGAGCTCATTACAACCTGTTGACCTTTCGTCTGCGGCTCCACGTTGACTTCTTCTGACAGAGGCGGCGTGCGTTCTTCTCCAGCTTGTTGGATCCAGGTTACAGCCCGTTTGTGTCCCGGTGAAGCCGGGTGAAACCTGCCAGAGCTGAGTTTGGAGCTGTCAAACATCAGCGCTGCCGTGCTGCGGTTTTCAGAAAGAAGAAAGAAACATCACCCAATCAAAATGCCTCCTGTCCCAAATGGTCTTTATTAGTCCACAGGAGAAATTGGAAGCACATGGCTGCCTGTAAACGTGAAATCAAACCGACCACAGAAACACTTAGATTGATAGAGGGAGGGAGAGGATTGAGGATAATTCAGGCCATTAAAACCTCAGGACAAATTAGGGTTGCTAATCTGTTATTTTGCCCTCAGTCTCGGTGTTCTCTTCTAAACGTCTGTCAGAGATGGATTACCGTTACCAGAGTGGCAGTAATGGACGCGGATCAGAACCCAGAACGTCCAACTCCATTCTGCAGCTGACTGCAGGGCCGATTGAAGCTGCAGATTTCATTTTGCTCCTTCTTTTATCTCCTCTGTTCTCCTTCTGCTCACTGAGTTTTGTTGAAAGTAGGTCAGAATGTTGTGGGTGTGAGTGAGTTCAGCCCTGCAGCTTCTATTAGCTGCAGCTCTGTGTTACAATAACATAAAGCAGAGGTAGTGACTCTGGATTTAGAGCAACAACAACAAACAGAGAATCAGCATGACATTCAGACACAAAGCATCCTGTTGGGATATAATTATCCAGTCAGCCATTATCCATGGCTCCAGATCCAACAGGAGTAGCACAGAGACCCGGAGCAGGGTAACATCTAGGTGGTGGTGTTCTCTACAGAGATGATGTCAGGACTTTTAGCATCGGTCTGCGAGAACGAAGTAAAACAAAAACACTTTTCATTCAGTCATTCATTTATAAAGCACCTTAGAGGAAGCCCAAGGAGCTGAACACAACCATAAAACACACGATCAGATCAACTATGGTGTCGTGTAGATTAATAAAAAATAAAAACAAGTTTAAACCATTCAAAGGAAGTCAATTAAAACAAAAACAATTATAAGACATGTTAAACGAGATAAAAACAACAACAGAACAAGGCAATGTGAACATCCCTATCACTGAAACACCATCACATAAAGCCCTTAAAGCGCTGACGAACTTCTGGTTTAAGACAACAAAAATACATTTTCATTATTTAAAACACAAATAAATCCACAAAGGCATGACTAATTTACATTTTGTGACTTAGAATTAAAAGATACCTTATTTTCCCTCATTTTATTCATTAACCAAATATAAAAGTCAGAAAATTCATTCCATTTTGTTTTTTTCATTTTTGCTTCTAAAACGAACACTGACTGACCTGATGGCAACATCAGCTCCCGATCTCTTGTTCTGTGGTTGTACGTCAGCCAGGTCGTAGTGTGACTCTGGATCAGAGGAAAGAACGGCTCCCATCAGGAGCAGGAGGTGGCCTCAAGCAGAACAAAAAACCCTCAAGTCTTCAGCTCCGTATTAAAATCTCTGAGTTTGTTTCACTTTTTCTTAATTTTGAACAAAACCTGAAGAAGTCGGATTAGCAGGAAGAACAAGGTCTGGTTGGCTCTCAGCTTCCTGATGTTTGTGGGTTTAAATCACTGAAAACTTAGTTAAAGCAGGTCACCAGCCTGTAAAGGGTTAAAGAATAAGAATTCACTTGAATCTGATGATTCTGTAAACAAAAACTGTTTGCTAATGCTAGCATGAATTAGCTCTTAACCAATGTGTGTTCACGAACCACAACATTTTAAAAACCATTCCAACCACAAGCTGAGTATTTTGGGTGCAGCAGCTGGGTCAAAGTTCAGCTTTTGTTTGAAACATGAAGAAACATTCAGATTTTTTTAATCTGACTTCTAACTGACCTGAGATCAGGGATCTCTCTGATCCAGACAGTCGGGATATATTTAGATCTGCATCCGGCCGGAGAACTTGCTGACAGCAGGAGCATCGGTTTTCAGCGCTGCAGCACTTAGACGAGCTGCAGATCGATACGCAGTAGCTCAGCTTTCAGCTCAGCCGAGCAGCAGATCTGACCGAGCTGAGAAACAAAAACACCTTCCTTCCACCATCCAAGGGCAGCGGGACGGCTGCTTCACGTCACATAATGCTAATTAGTTCAAAGTTCCTATATAAGGAACCCAGCAGGTTGCATCGAGTCACTGACTTGTGTCAGAGACTTTACAGCAGTCCCCATACTAAGCAAGAATGTGGCTCCATATTCCAGACATAAAGTTCTTCAAGGCTGAAAACGTACTGATCAGATGAAGCTGAAGCATCTCTCAGGTCCTGGTTCAGATTCTATTTATCAGCTGGAGTTTTATCAGTTCTGAGTCGTCCTCTTCTGTCCTCTCTTTTGGTCCTCTTTAATTATTTTAAGGACACAAAAGTCATAAAAGTCAAATCATTTCTGTTCCTGGTTCTGATTTGTCTCCATGAGTCGCCTCGTTGGAGCTAAAACTGGTTTTCTATCAGACTGGTTTGTATTTGTGTGTTTGTGACAGACTGCAGGTTACAAAGTCACTAAAGATCCTCTTTAAATCTTGTTCTGTTGTCTGTTATGAGTCCACTCAATGCTGGCTCATCCCTTGAGTTAGGAGCTTTTTTCTACCTGCAACATTCAGACATCAGATTTATGAAGATTCCTCAGAAAGAGTCCAGGGACTTTACAATAATGGACCCCAAATTGAGTTTTGTTACTAGGGAACGACTTAAGAGGTAATGAGGAATGAACCAGGGACTAATGGGTAGTTAACCAGTACTTACTGGTAAAAACACCCACCAGTCCTATTCAGGGACTAATGGGTAGTTATCCAAGGAACAGAGGAGGAATGAATCATCACTTAACCATTAACTACTACATTTTTATTATCCAATCTTGACAAATACCTGATTTCTTAAAAATCCATCCATCCATTATCCTCCGCTTATCCGGAGTCGGGTCGTGGGGGCAGCAGCCTAAGCAGAGAGGCCCAGACCTCCCTCTCCCCAGCCACTTGGGCCAGCTCCTCCGGGGAAATCCCAAGGCGTTCCCTGGTCAGCTGAGAGACATAGTCCCTCCAGCGTGTCCTGGGTCTTCCTTTGGGTCTCCTCCCGGTTGGACGTGCTTGGAAAACCTCACCAGGGAGGCGTCCAGGAGGCATCCTAACCAGATGCCTGAGCCACCTCAACTGGCTCCTCTCGATGTGGAGGAGCAGCAGGTCTACTCCAAGCCCCTCCCAGATGACCGAGCTTCTTACCCTATCTCTAAGGGAGAGCCCAGCCACCCTGCGAAGAAAACTAATTTCAGCCGCTTGTATCCGTGATTCTTTTGGTCACTACCCAAAGCTCGTGACCATAGGTGAGGGTAGGAACGTAGATCGACTGGTAAATCGAGAGCTTCACCTTTCAGCTCAGCTCTCTCTTCACCACGACAGACCGGTACAACGCCCTCATCACTGCAGATGCAGCACCAATCCATCTATCGATCTCCTGATCTATCTTTCCCTCACTCGTGAACAAGACCCCGAGATACTTGAACTCCTCCACTTGGGGCAGGACCTCGTCCCTGACCTGGAGAAGGCATTCTACCCTTTTCTGACTCAAGACCATGGTCTCGGATCTGATAGGAGCTGATTCTCATCCCAGCTGCTTCACACTCGACTGAGAACTGCTCCAGAGGTGGAGATCACGTTCTGATGAAGCCAACAGGACCACATCATCTGCAAAAAGCAGAGACCTGATCCTTAGGCCACCAAAACGGATCCCCTCACCACCTTGGCTGCACCTAGAAATTCTGTCCACCGTGAACGAGCCCGACTTACTGCCGGCAATGCGGACCAAGCTCTGACACTGGTCGTACAGGAGCCTAGCTGCCCATATCAGAGGGACTGGTACCCCATACTCCCAGAGTACCCCCACAAGGCCCCCCGAGGGACACGGTCGAACATCTTCTCCAAATTCACCAAACACATGTAGATTGGTTGTGCGAACTGCCACGCACCCTCCAGGACCCCCCCAAGGGTATAAAGCTGGTCCAGTGTTCCACGGCCAGGACGAAAACCACATTGCTCCTCCTGAGTTCAAGGTTCGGCTATCTGACGGACCTCCCTCTCCAGAACCCCTGAATAGACCTTACCAGGGAGGCTCAGGAGTGTGATCCCCCTGTAGTTGGAACACACCCTGCGGTCCCCCTTTTTGGGGGACCACCACCTCAGTCTGCCAGTCCAGTGGAACTGCCCCCAATGTCCACGTGAAATTGTAGAGCTGCGTCAACCAACACAGCCCCACAACATCCAGAACCTTAAGAAACTCCGGGCAGATCTCATCCACCCCCAGAGCCTTGCCACCGAGGAGTTTTTTTGACCACCTCATTGACCTCGGATTCAGAGATTGGAGAGGCCAAACCAAAGTCCCCAGACACTTCCTCACTGGAAGACATGCCGGTGGGATTGACGAGGTCTTTAAAGTACTCCGCCCACCAATCCACGCTGTAATTTGTATTTATTATAAATAAAATTAAAACAAAATTTAAAAAAATTAATCAATCATTTTTCAATTATAACATCATGAACATCTAATGTCCAAAACTACTCAGGATAGATGAGAACTACAGAAGTTTTTATTATAGAAACTGCACAGTTTCATTCACACACACACACACACACACACACACACACACACACACACGCACACACACACACACACACACACTCACACACACACACACACACACACTCAACTATCACTAAAGCTATAGTCTCATTTCCATTTGTTAAAAACGTTGTACGGTTTGTGTATGTCATGAAGCATACTGTACGTCCAAGAGGACCATTTCTGTAGTTTTCTGCTAGCCAGTGTGTCCATTCTTTTGGGGCAGGATGTTACCAGGAAATAGTGCACTGACGAACATTCCGCTTTGCGTGAAATGCAAGCTGTAATAAAAGTTTTTAACGCGTAATTTTTTTTCTAATTTATTAATCATAATTAACGCGTTAAATTCCCACCCCTAATGTTGACGAGCTGCGAGGTGTGCTGAGTTGTCCTGTTTCTACTGGAGTGGTCATTCTGTGTTGGAGCAGGGAAACATCTGGAAGATACAGGAGGACCAGGACTGGGATTCAGCAGCTCAAAGCTCACAAACGTTCTTTTCAAGGATCCAGAATCTGTGAGGAAAACCAACATAACGTCATCCATGTGACATGTGTGGAGGAGCAGCAGCGCCACCATCTGGAAGTAAAGTGTTCACCTTTAAACCAAACCGTTAATTGATTCCAGCAGAGTGCCGTAAATTTAATCTGGTCTTGGTCGGGTCAGAGGAGACATGTCGACGTGATCAAAGCCTCGGTCGTGGAGGATAATTGTTAAAGTGAACAATAATCTGCTCCCAGTAGTAACGCGCGTTCCTCTTGACAGACCCGTGTGTTTCATTCACACACGCTTTTATTTTTTTAGTTCCTCCAAAGTCTGGCAGCAGATTATCTTCATCACCTCCGAGTGATTCAGCAGCTCCAATAAATCCTGTTTCCTACAGACGAACACGCTAAACATGTTTGTGTTAGTGACTTAAAGAGATGAAATATGTGTTTCTGTTGTTAAGGAAGTATTTATGTGATGTGTTTCCACATCTGTCTTCTGTTGAGTCCATAAATCATCTGGAACCAGTCAGAAAGAAAAGAGTTCTGCTTAGGATTGGGTTCCGTGGTTGATCAGGTTCTGCAGTTACTGACAGGATGGGCAGCATGAAGCCAGAGCCTCAGAACCATTGAGAGGTCACATGACAAAGTTTCAGAAAGTGACCACAAACACACAAATGGTTGAAAGAACCACGATAGTAAACAGAAACCACAGAAAAATCGAATAAATGCAGAACCGAACGCCACAGGAAATCCTTTCTGCCCATGGCAATAAGACTGTTGAACTCTACCTCACGGTCAGAGTTACTGAGTATTTATCTCCTCCCCGTTACACGCCACCTACTAGTTAGAGTTATTTCTTACTTGTTTAGAATTATTTTGTTGTTCTGTTTTAACCATCGACATATAAATCTATGGACATAGCCCGCCCATTTGGAAATACATATTCAGAATGATGCAAAATGGGAGGTTCCCACCGCCTCCATTTTGGCCGTGACACACGCTTCTTCACGTCCAGACAATCCATAAATGGGAAAAGAGGTGGAGCTGAGGGTGGGGCAGTGAGGGTTGGCGATAACACGCAGCTGTCTGGCTTCCGTGCGAGGCAGCAGCGTTGGTCGTCTGTGGAGCTGTAATATGGACTGTAAAAATACAAGCAGAGCCTCAGACCGCTGCGATCGGAGCCGTGCTCGCTGGCTGCTTACACGATGTCCCGCTCCGCTCCACTCCGGGGCAGATCAGCGGGACCTTAGCGGCATGCTAACTCGAAGCTAGTGGAGTTTTTCGGGCGCTTTTAGCAAGAGAAACGCAGTTGAGCGACTCCAAAGTGTAACGAGATCAGCTCAAACAGCTGGATTGTTTCTGTAGTCTCCGTCAGAGAGTTCCACAGGCTACAACCACAGCGTCAGACGGTAGTCAAGCAGCCGCGCGTCCCAGCTCCCTCGGGAGAAGGGAGTGTGCGGCTGCCTGTGTGTAGAGAGGTCGGGCGCCCGCCTCGCTGGACTGCGTGCCTCCGCAAGGATTAAGCGGCACATTCGCGGATCTCTGATCGCAGGCCGCTGCTGGTAAAAGGAGAGGCACGTTGCCCAAACTCGGCAAACCTCCATTCTGCAGCGATGACCTCGTGGATCTTCGTCCCGAAGCCTCAGCTAGCCTCGGTTAGCTTACCTAGCTCGAGTTACGGTACCCAGCCAGCCCCACGAACACATATTTCAACCCATCTTTGACCAAGCAGTGTTATGTTAAACACAAAGCATCTTCCCCCATTCAACCAGCGAAATAAATTACAGAAATATAATTTTACTTACTGATAAAAATGAAGCAGAGACTTCTTGGATGGTCTCTTGGTGCAAATAATTCCACAGCTTTCCCTCTTTGTCCAAATAATTCCATGATTAACATCCAAACACGAACACGCAGAAAACACAACTAAAGTTCAGAGTCGAAATGGCCGAACATCTATTAACGTGAGGCTGAGGCCTTCCTTTGAGCTAGCTGCTTATGCTAGCTCTGAAGCTAGCTCTAACGCTTGCTCTGACGCTCATGCTTCCTGTCAATCAAATCTAATTATTCATAATTTCAAGCATTTTATTACACCTAAACGAAAGAGTTACAAAAAATTCCACCCCCCTCAGAGTTGTCAGGACTATAAACTAGACCTATTAAACACAAAATGGAAAATTGAACCAGGCTGTAAAGATCTTTTTTTCAGCTGTGAAATTGGCATTTTTAACATGGGGGTCTATGAGGATTTGCTCACTTCTGGACCCACCCCCAGTGGATGAGGGGAGAACTGCAATTTTTGCCACTTCCGTGTTTGCCTCATTTCTGACCCAGACGGGTTCCCCCTTGGTTTTAACTCACTGCTGTCTTACATTTAATCCTCTTGTTGCTCTGAGCATGTTCGTTTCATCGGGACAATAAAGTTCCTTCTCATTTGATCTGATCTTAAACTTCTCAGAACGATAAAGATAAGGAGTGATGCTTTAAAGTCACTTTTCATTTATGTCAGGTTGACAAAGATCTAGAAACAAATCTAAATAAAGGTAAATCTGAACAATCTGGAATCAAATAAATTAAAATGGTTTATTTTACATATTTAAAATCCAAATATTTGAAACATTTTTAGTATTTAATGTTGTGGTGCATGGTGGTGGTCACCGTAAAAAGGTCACAGGTTCGAATCCCAGCTGTGTCTGTTAAATGAATAAACATTAAAGGGGACCTAGAATGTAAACCAACATGTTCCTTGTTGTTGTTGACTAAGACAGCTTGGGTGGTCAACAGCAGCATGCCAAAAAGTCAAAGCCGTGTGTGACCTACTCTTTATGTAAATTAGAAAGTTGAAAAAGACGAGAGAAAACCTCCTGTTCTGAGAAAGCCTTCCTTAACACGTCACTAGGGGGAACCACGCCTCCTCAAACCTGCATGTGTCTGAGGCCTTCTGGGGAAACCAACCAATCAGCACGTCCTGGCCGAGTGGGAGGGGTCAACAGCTCTTTTCACTGAAGGCCTGAGTAAGGGGGTTTAGAATGGCCTGTATCAGGGCTCCTGGGACAGATGAAAGCCAAAAAAATTTTCTTATGCTTTTTGGAGGCTCAAAGCTGTTTTAGATTGTTGATTAATTGCATTCTAGGACACCTTTAAATTAAATCTGATTCATAAATAACCTTTATTATGTCATAATTGTTCCATACATCCCATAATCTAAAATAAATTTCCAAATTAAGTAATAAATGTGTTGTTTAGCATGAAAATGTATCCTAATATTTGAGTCAGTCAGAATGTGAGAAGACTTCGGGACAAGCTGGAGACCAGATTGGGAACATAATCATAACCTTTTGTGACGACATGGTTACGATAAATTCACACAAAGTTGGTAGTTTATGTGTAGTTTAGACACAAACACAGGTGTCATGAATTTACTGATTCCAACAGAAAATTCCCAGTGAGGTCTGGGTTCTGACAGGTGAATCAGCTGAATTATGGGTCACGTGACAAAAACACCTCCTCATTAAGAGAAGATATGTTTCCCACCAGTCTTCCTGATAAACTAACGGATGTTCTCCATTTGTTCTAGTTTTATAGTCTTTGTGGGCCTCATAATAAAAATCATCGCCTCCTCGGCAGATTTGTCTCTTTTCCTTCTCGATCGATTGTTTGTGTGTTTGTGAAACATGTGCAGCACAGACCTCCTCACATACCACAGACGACTCACACAGGAGAAAAAAAATGATGTTTTTCCTTTTTAAATTGCTAAGTTGGAGCTGGTTCGCTCTCATGTGTCATCACTTATTTCCAGCGCTGGGTTCCCGGAATCGGGACGTGAAACGCTGAAATGTAGAGGATTTCTGTCAGAAACAGGTGCTTCTCTCCCAAACTCTGGCTGTTTTCCTCAGAAGCCGTAAAACCGAAAGAGACGGAGAGTCTCTTTAATCCTTAGTTTTGACATCTTCACTTCCTGTTGAAGTCAGCAGCTTCTTCCTAATGATTCACCAAACTCTGATCACTTATTCCTTTATTTAACCTGATCCAACTGGACCAGAACCTGAGGATTATCAACCCAACAATTACATAACTAGTAGCGTTTAAATGTTTTAGTTGGAAACAGAAATCTTGGACCAGCTCAGATAAATAAAACAACAAGTGAAACAGCTGTTTGTACTTTTCTAAAAACATATCAGGACTTTTTAATATTTTTGTCTCCTCCTCCACCCTGGGAAAACATTTTCTTTTGCCAGAGAAACGTTCGTATTGAACCATCAAGTTTGGTGTTAGAGAACGGGCTGTTTCCTCGCCCACGCTGGGTGAGGCCACCTTACATCATTTCTGCTTTAGTTTCCAGTAAAAAACGTTTTTATTTTCAACAAAAACTGGAGTCAAACCCATCAGAGCCTCCTGAGCTCAGGTCCAGCAGAGAGAGCAGAGGTGTTTTACCGGAGAGTTCATGGAGAGCGGCAGTCCACGGGTTTTATAAGATACTAAAAACTATAGAAGTAATAAAATGATTTGTTTTATTTTGGAGCTGGGTTCTTATCCAACCCATATGGGAGATTTAAATTGCCAAATGTAAAAATAAAAATTTTTAAATTAACAAAAATATTTTTTAAATGTACATATTTTTATTTATTTATTTATTTTTTTTACATTTACCTTTGATTTATTCTATATATTATTTTATTCTTCTTTACATTTTTTTATAAATCACTGCACAGTTTTTAAGATTTGTCTATTTTTCTCCACCTTTTCCTTCCTTTAAATCAAGTTTATTATAAAACATCTTTTCAATGTAAGTTTACTGAAAACAGAATCTGTATTGTCCACATTTTACTAATCATATTTCATTCTTTACACCAGATGTATCATTTTTCATTGTTTACAAAAACTTAACAGAACAAGTAAAAATATCACAGATTAAAATACAGGGAATAAGTGAAAATGTTCACTATCAGTATTTAGGTGTGCAACATTTGTCAACACATGTCAAAGTTAATAAATGTGTAAAGATTCACTGTTTTATAATAATAATAATAATACATTTTATTTGAAGCGCCTTTCTAAAAACTCAAGGTCACTGTACAGAAAGAAAAGTAAAACCCAACAAAGTAAAAGTTACAGTAAAAGATTAGTACATTAAAAACCTAGATAAAACACATAAAAAACAGTTAAAGGGAATAGGCTATCTTGAACAGGTGAGTTATTTGTTATTTGGTTTTATAGCTTATACTCTTCATTTCCCCGAGACTGAGCCATCTGACTTTAGTCTGTACAAACAAAAATCTGTAAAAGATGTGAGGAACTGAAACGTCCATATTATCCACCACCACTCTCCCAAACATTTATTTTTACCCTTTTTTTGTTACCTATTTCAGCAGAAAATAAAGTTAAGATCAGATAAAGACGGACATAAAAAGGCTTTCCCGTTACAACGCTTCAGCAGAGCTGAGCGAGCGGCGGGGTTAGGTTTTATTAGAGAGGAAACCTTGGTGATGTCTACAGGTTTTGTTTCACACCAGCGTTTGGCCTCTTTGTCAAATATATTTCACACAGTCGTCTGGAAAATATGTAGCATTTATTATATGAAGTCATGATGTTTGGTACAAATTTAAACCCTTTGTTAAACAGATTTACAAAGAAACGGAGGATTTAACATCTCACATGGCTCCTCATGCTTGGATTTCATAACATGACTGAAAAAAAAAGACTTTTAAACCCAGTTGGGTTTTAGAACGGAGTTTACCAGCCGTGTTTATGTGTTTTAGGACTCGGAGCGTGAAACAGCTGAACCTGGATCAGGTCTTCATGGATTAATCAGAGACAGAAAATGAGTCCTGCTGTTAAACGCTCCGTGATTTCTGTAAGAATCACTCTTCGCCCGGCACATTTTTATTATTAATAATAACTGATACAAACAGCAGTTAGATCAAAGTGCCGGAGGCTTTAAACAGAACAGAGCTATTGTTGTTGCTCCTTTAAAACCAGAAAAACAAATGCATCATGGGAAAAAAGCAAGAAGAAAATCCTCCAGGGAATTGTAAATTTGTGGAAAGTGGACCTTTTTTGGCGACAGCAGCTTCCTTCAGGTTTGGCAGGTAACTAACGAGCCCAAACGGCTGAGTAATGCTGCGAGTAAAAACCAAACCAATTACTGCTAACGAGGCCTTAACTGGATCCAGATGAATATTTATTGAATTTGTCAGAGAAAGGCAGAGGAGAGGTGGTTAATGAAGTTCAGCTGAAGCACAGAACCGGGCTGCCAGGCTCTGAATAATTCACCTGGAAGGAGCTCCGTGTTTTCACATCTCTGTGGTTTGTTGCTTATTTTAAAGGAATGTTTAAGTGACTTTTTTTTTATTTACCAGTTTGCTTTTAAAACCGACTAAAGAGTCAGATTTAGTTCGTTAGTTCGTTTGTGGATCATCATGTTGGTTATGAACACAGATGTTGATGCTGAGATCTTAAACTTTAAATCTAATGAAGGACATTTATTTATGTATTTATTAAACTATCAAAATGCTGCTTGAATGAAATGGAGCAGAAAGAAGAGTAATCTTATATTACTCTACAGTCGTTACAAATACAATAAACTTGTTCCAAAAGTTGCTCATTATTATTATGATTATTATCCATGTTTACAGCATCTCCAGATGTTTACATGATTTCTGTCCAGTGGTTTTACATTTTTAAAACACAAGTTCTATAAATGTCTTTTCACCTGTAACTTTTGTACTTATTTAATATTGTAGTTTTCATTTGTTTCCTAAATGCCACGATTCCTTTAGACTTTTTTATTTCTTTGTGAAGTGAGTTCCACAAATGAATTCCTTTCACCTAGATGGTCCATCGCTTTGGTTCTGAATCTGGGTTTATTAAAGACGTCTGTTCCTTTCAGATTTTAATGACTCTCTTTTTTAAAAATGATCTTGGATGTTTTCCGGTAATAATGAGAAACATTAAGAACAAGCATCTATTTGAGGCTCAGGAGGCACTTCCTCAACCTCATTTATGACGCAAGGGAGGCAGTGCAGCCTGGCCAATCAGAATTTGCTGGTCCACAATTTAGGCCTTATACACCTGCACCTTTTTACCTGATGCAACCGGTCCAGCACCACAGAAAGACTACATTTCCTCATCAACTCAGCAAGTAATTTATAGACATGCTCAACTCTGATTAGCTCAGTAGCTCAAAAACTAATCCTACCTCAAAAGTTTTTTTCAGTTGGTTGATTTTTGTGTCTGATATAAGCTGAACTGATGGATTTTAGTGTTAATGTTTGTTAAGGCAACTGTGTTTGCAAAATGTCTTAATAGAAATAATTTACCTTTAAAAAGCCATTGTTTTATTTTATTTCCCACCGAGGTGGATGTATATTTTATTTTGTCTTCATAGAAATTATTTTTACATTTCTGTATTTTTTTTATTAACATTGTTTACAGAAGTGTGTCACATAAAACATTCTTTATGAGATAGGGACATTTCTTGTTTACAGAAAGTACAGAAATTTAAGAAGCACAGCTCAATTCCAAGGCAATATTAAGATTTTTTTAAACAAAACAAAACTTATGAATGAGCCAAATTAATTTCAGATCTATTTTTATAAACTGATCAAGTTACACCATGTTCTCTTGCCTTGAAATTCTTCCTGCAGATAAGACAAAGGATTGGGAAAAGACATCTGTTGTTTCTTTGTTTCCACTGAGGGGTTCCTCGCTCTGCCTGCCTCATCTCCTTGGGTGGGACTCCACTGGGGCGTGCCACAGGGCTCTTTGGTCCCCTTCTGCTTGTGGTATATCTCCTGCCCTTGGGGCTTCTCCTTCGTCGGCCTGGTGTGATTTAAGGGCCGTTAGATCCTGGATGGATTCTAACTTTTTACTCCTGAACGACTCTAAACCTGAAGTGATCATTCTCAGCCCCGGTAGATTAGATGGCTCTGGCTCTGACGTGGACCTTGGCCCTTTGGCTCCATTTGAAAAGAATGGATGAAATGGGATAAAAATTGACTCAGCCCATAAGTTCAAGATACAAAATAATGTGGTCCTGTTTTTTTAATCTGAGATGCCTGTGTAGGATCAAGCTGTTGTCCAGAGCACACCTAGAATCTGTCCTTTATGCTTTTATCCTGTCCTGGCTGGACTATACTGCAATACCTTGTATGCCAGTCTGAGTCAGGGCATGGTTGCATGGCTCCAGCTCGTCCAGAACTCAGCTGCAAGGTTCCTGTCAGGCACTAGACACCGAGAACACATCACTCCGGTGCTGGTGACCCTACACTGGCTCCTGGTGCAGTACCAAGCAAAATTCAAGATCCTCCTCCTTGTGTACAGGGCTCTTCAAGGGCTCTTCAAGTACTGCCAGCACTACTGCACAAGCATTTCCCATCTTGGTCTTTTCGCATAGCTGAGCGGGAGCTGTTGGTGAACCCCGCTCCAAGTACAGATCGAGGGGGGATCGTGCGTTCTCAGTTCTGGCTCCAGAGAGAGCGAGAGAGAGAGCTGGCCCTCATACATATGTGATGCTACCATGTGAGTACATGGCTTGTGAGCATGTGAGCTCCTTCCCTCTGACGTAAACAACTAAAAAAGTTGCACAGTGTATGTCTGGCTTTACTCACCGATCCGTTTCTGTTAAACTGTTCTCCATTTTTATTCTTTTCAAGTTCTAACAAAGACTTTGGCTGATAAAACTGAACATTAAAATGTAAAGCCCATACAATCCCTAACCACATCAACATGAGGAGAAACACTCCTGTTCAGGAATGAGGTTCCAGTGACCTTTGACCTGATTCATTCCTCTTTTATTACCATCATCCCTCCATCGTGTCTGACACCGTTTCCACCCTCCTCCTCCATCCTGCCTCTGTCTCATTATTCAGTCGATCTTCATCCTGCCAGCTGATGGTCCAGTGCAGCGAGGCCCGTGGGCTGCACCGCCTGTCCCTTTGATTTCCATCGACCAGCAGCAGGAACCAGGGCATGCATCCAGAGCACACACTGCATGTGGACACACGTCAGAGTGTGAATGTGCGTCTGAGCTCAGATTTGTTTTAATATGCATGAGTCTCTGCAGCTGGAGGGTCAGTGGCTGCACTGTCCAACCACAGCTACTGAGCAGAACTTCTGTCAACCGCGTCTGTTGGACATGAAACACGAATATTCTCATGAGGTTGTTTCCAAAATCTTTAAATGTTTTTGAGCTTTCTGAATGTCGTCGTGTCTCAGGGCTTCCCACCCGTGTCACTGGAATTTTAAACGTGTTTGCCCAACAACGTTCCTGTCAGAGTGGTCTCAGCAGCGTGTCTTTGGGTTAGGGTTTGGGAAGTGGTGGAGACCAAACTGCAAACAAACCAGCGTTCATTTTGACAAGAAATTTTGGTTTAGTTTTAGTCTTTTGACTAAATTTGTTTATTTTTTGTCACAATTTAGTCGTCCAATTTATTTTAATTTTAGTCTGATTTGAGTCGACTAAAATATCTGTATTTTTCTTCTGATGCAATAATTTTCAACTTTACAGAAGTTGAAAATTAAAGGTGAAAAATTTTCTTCTTTCTTGTTTTTTATTTAAATATTTCTATTTTCCCCATTTTTATTACGATATTTTTAAAATTATTTTTTATTTTTTGTTCTTACCTCGTGATTTTTATCTTGAAAGGCGCTTTATAAAAATCGTTCCTTCTTCTAAAGGAAATGTTAACCACACCTACTGAAAACTGTAAAGAAATATGAAAAATTCATTTTTCACACTTTGGATCAATAAAACTCTACATTTATAACTGTTTTAATAACAATAATGAATGGAAAATACCAAAATAAACACTGACAGTCTGAAATTGTGTCTCTCAGTATTAATAAAGTAAACAAATCTGTATAATTCAATTCAATTCAGTTTATTTCTATAGCGCCAAATCACGACGAGAGTCGTCTCAAGGCTCTTCACAAAGTAAACATTCCAATACAGTTCAGTTCATTAAGCCAATCAGTAAAAAAGTTTCCTATATAAGGAACCCAGCAGATTGCATCAAGACACTGACTGTGTGTTGATACAATCCTCATACTAAGCAAGCATGTAGCGACAGTGGGAAGGAAAACTCCCTTTTAACAGGAAGAAACCTCCAGAGGATCCTGGCTCAGTATGAGCAGCCATCCGCTACGGCTCACTGGGGGTTGAGAAGACAGAGCAGGCACACACACACACACACACCCACATACACACACCATATATATTGAGTAGTGTTTCTATGGCTACACTGTGATTTCTTAGTAGAAGTTCTATTTAGTAAGAGAAACTTTATTGTCTTTATCTGAGTGAATCTATAATTAATTCAAGGTGAACTAATAGTAGCACATTCTATGTTAAAGAAAGGAAGATGTAATATCAGGAGAGGGAGAATGTTAGGTGGTTGGCAGCAGTGTGCCAGCCGATGGCCCCCTCCATGAGGCCACCACAGCTCAGCAGAACGCCAGTGTAGCTTCTTCTGGGGAGAAAAACACTTAGAGAGAAAATAAAGTTAACAGCTGAAATAACAGGAAATAATGCAATTAGAGAGTGGTGGTAGAAGAGAGTAGCAGAGTGTGGAAAGTGGTCAGTATGTCCTCCAGCAGTCTAAGCCTATAGCAGCATAACTACAGAGATAACTCAGGATAACCTAGCCTTTTAGATGGAGGCATGTGGGAGGCAGGGCCAGGGAGAAAAGTCTTTACCGACTGTAGTCCCCTCAGTACACTCCACCTCCCTCTGCTCCCCACTCGTCTAAACCTGGGCTAACATCAGAATTTAACCATAAGCCCTATCAAATAGAAAAGTTTTGAGCCTAGTCTTAAAAGTAGACAAGGTGTCTGCCTCACGCACTAACGCTGGGAGCTGGTTCCACAGTAGAGGAGCCTGATAGCTAAAAGATCTGCCTCCCATCCTACTTTTAGATATTCTAGGAACCACCAGTAAACCTGCAGTCTGAGAGCCAAGTGCTCTGTTAGGAACATATGGAACAATCAGATCACTGATGTATGATGGAGCTTGNTTATTAAGAGCTTTATATGTGAGAAGGAGGATCTTAAAATCTATTCTGAATTTAACAGGCAGCCAATGTAGGGAAGCTAAAACAGGAGAGATGTGGTCTCTCTTTTTAATTCTCATCAGAACTCTAGCTGCAGCATTTTGGACCAGCTGAAGACTTTTGACTACATTCTGTGGACCTCCTGATAGTAATGAATTACTGCAGTAATCCAACCTTGAGGTAATAAATGCATGAACCAGTTTTTCAGCATCACTCCTGGAAAGGATGCTTCTAATCTTAGCAATATTCCGAAGGTGGAAAAAGGAAATCCTACAAACCTGTTTAACGTGGGATTTGAATGACATGTCCTGGTCAAAGATAACACCGAGGTTCTTTACTTTGTTCTCGGAGGCTAATTTAATACCGTTTAGATCAGGTGACTGACTAAGCAGTTTCCTTTTCTGAGGTTCTGGTCCAAAGATGATAACTTCAGTCTTGTCTGGATTTAACAGCAGAAAGTTTAGAGTCATCCAGATTTTTATGTCTTCAAGACAAGCCTGTAGTCTATTTAACTGATTAGCTTCATCAGGGTTTATGGATAAGTATAACTGAGTATCATCAGCATAACAGTGGAAGTTTATCCCATGTTGTCTAATGATTTTACCAATTGGAAGCATATATAAAGTGAAAAGAATTGGTCCAAGTACTGAACCCTGTGGTACTCCACAAGTAACTCTAGAGTATGAAGAAGATTTCTCATGTACATGAACAAACTGGGGCTGCACAGTGGCGCAGTGGTTAGCGCAGTTGCCTTGCAGCAAGAAGGCTCTGGGTTCACATCCCGGCCTGGGGTCTTTCTGCATGGAGTTTGCATGTTCTCCCTGTGCCTGCGTGGGTTCTCTCCGGGTACTCCGGCTTCCTCCCACAGTCCAAAAACATGACTGTCAGGTTGATTGATCTCTCTAAATTGTCCTTAGGTGTGTGTGTGTGTGTGTGTGTGTGTGTGGTTGTTTGTCCTGTGTGTCTCTGTGTTGCCCTGTGATGGACTGGCATCCTGTCCAGGGTGTACCCCGCCTGTTTGCCCGATGTCTGCTGGAGATAGGCACCAGCCCCCCGCAACCCTGCTCGGATAAGCGGTTACAGAAAATGGATGGATGGATGAACAAACTGAAATCAGTCAGATAAATAAGATTTAAACCAGCCTAGCGCTGTTCCTTTGATCCCTACAACATGTTCAAGCCTTTCTAAGAGAATATTGTGATGGACTGTGTCAAAATCAGCACTGAGGTCCAACAAGACCAGAACAGACACAAGATTCTTATCTGAGGCCGTGAGAATATCATTTGTAACTTTCACTAATGCGGTTTCAGTGCTGTGATGCTCTCTAAAACCTGACTGAAATTCCTCAAACAGATCATTAGTGTTTAGATGCTCACATACTCCATTGGCCACTATTTTCTCAAGGACTTTAGATAAAAATGGGAGATTAGATATTGGTCTATAATTCATGATGTCATCTGGATCCAGAGAAGGTTTCTTAAGTAGAGGTTTAATTACAGCAACCTTAAACTCCTGCGGTACGTATCCATTTACTAAGGATAGGTTAATTATATCTAAAATGGGGGCAGGACACTGTCTGGATGGGGTAGTGGGTGGGTAACAGTACAGAAGCTGCAGAGGGGAGGGTTAAACTACGACTCTGCTTCCTGGTCTGGACCCTGGGTTGTCAGGGAGGACTAATAAAATTGGCCATATTCCTAGAAAGAAGAGCTGCACCATCCAAAGTGGGATGGATGCCGTCTCTTCGGATCAGACCAGGTTTTCCCCAAAAAGTTTTCCAATTATCAATGTAGCCCACGTTGTTTTCGGGACACCACCTAGACAACCAGCGGTTGAAGGACAGCATGCGGCTAAACATGTCGTCACTGGTTCGATCAGGCAGGAGGCCAGAGAAAATTACGGAGTCCGACATTGTTTTGGCAAACTTACACACCGAAGCAACATTGATTTTAGTGACCTCCGATTGGCGTAACCGGGTGTCATTACCGCCAGTGTGAATAACAATCTTACTGTATTTACGCTTATCCTTAGCCAGCAGTTTCAGGTAGGATTTAATGTCGCCCGCTCTGGCCCCTGGCAAACATTTGACTATGGTTGCTGGAGCCTCTAATGCCACGTTTCTGACTATGGAGCTACCTATAACCAGAGTCGGCTTCTCAGTGGGTGCGTCACCGAGTGAGGAAAATCTGTTTGAAACGTGGACGGGTTGGTGGTGTCCCACGGGCTGGGTTCTATGCTTCTTACGTACAGTCACCCAGCCGGCCTGAGGTCCCGGCTGCTCGGGTTCTACTGGAGGACCGCTACGGGGTGGTTCTGATCTAGTTAGCCCCGCGCTAGCTAAGTAGTTACGGCTATCTACAGGTTTTTCAACAGCACGGAGCCGGGCCAAAATGCTACATTTATTACACGTACCATTATCACTAAAGGAGGCAGAGGAGTAACTAAACATCTGACACACAGAGCAAGAGATAGGAGACGGAGAGGGAGAGGGAGAGACAGAAGTAGCCATAGCCGCGCCGAGGCTACGCTAACTAGGCAAACAACCTTTCACACCAAATAAAACTGCGTGCGAACTCAAAGGGTTCCCTAAACGCTAGGTGCAACAGAAAATGTGTGTTTTCGTGTGCTTATGTACTACAAGAACTCAAAAATGTCTCAGAACAGAGAAATCAAACCAATTTTAGCAAGCTACAAACACCGAACAGCTACACTGAGTGCAACACTGAAACAGGAAGTGACACAAATGCCTTACCGTCTCGGCTGAGTGGGCGGGGCAAACCAGTCTTTCTATTGCAGGCATTATTATGGGTTGTGATTGGACCTCTAGACAGAAGTGGGTTATTACCTCCTAAGTCATCAGAACTGTCAGTTTTTGGCCCAGAAGAGGTTCTGACCTGGCGTGTTTGTTGTAACATCTCCATCTGTTGGTCAAACGATGAATAGCAACCAGAGCTCCATATTCAGATGTGAAACTGTTAACACACACACACGTTCTTTATATTCTTACATTTTTCTCTGATTTTCTGCTGTGTTACATTCAGAACCCGGTTCTGTTAGCAGAACATTTTCTGCATTCTATTCAGGGCAGAAACTCCTCCAGACAAGAGGAGAGAAAACCGCTAACTTTGTTCTGAAGGTCCGTGTTTGTTTTTTCAGATCTGCCTGCTTTCTTTCTGCTCGTAGAACGAGAATGAATCCAAGCAAGAGCAAAACCCGAGATCCAGGCGGGTTTCGAGTTTCAGGACTTCTCTGAGAATAAAGTGGTCCGTTTGGGAGGGTCTGCCATGACAGTTGGTTCGGTTTGGGGAGAACTTGATACCATAATTTAGATCTGCCATAAACACACAGAATGAGACGCAGACCCGACTCTCTGTGAAGTGAAAGGATGGGAAAACGGCCCGATCCGGCTCTGAAATGAAAGCCATGTTCTTCTGATTACATGTAATGTGTTTATCATTGCTTACACAAACTGATGGAAAGTATGTGCTCGGCCTTGCGTGTGGAGGCCTGGAAGCAGCTCCCAGGTCCTGCTGTTTAGGCGAACAGATTGGGTCGACTCTTTCTGGTTTCCTTGTCGTCTCCAAGTATGAACGTGTGTGTTTGAAGATGAATGGATCTGTGTGTGTGTGTGTGTGTGTGTGTGTGTGTGTGTGTGTGTGTGTGTGTGTGTGTGTGTGTGTGTGTGTGTGTGTGTGTGTGTGTGTGCGTGTGTGTGTGTGTGTGTGCGTGTGTGTGTGTGTGTTGATGCACATGCTTGTTAGCGGATGTGCATGCATGTTGATGACCACTGATTAACTCTGGCAGCTCTGCAGAGTCGAAGGTTTGAGGGAGATTAGCTTAGCAGGACGGTTTCCTGTCACATGTGAAGAAGTCGAGTGTTTTCACGCCAAGCCCAGACCCAGGCCCGGAGCCCAGACCCGGAGCCCAGAGCCCAGGCCCGAAGCCCAGGCCCGGAGCCCAGACCCGGAGCCCAGACCCGGAGCCCAGGCCCGGAGCCCAGGCCCGGAGCCCAGACCCAAAGCCCAGGCCCGGAGCACAGACCCGGAGCCCAGGCCCGGAGCCCGGCAGAGCCAGGGCCTGGAGCACAGACCCGGAGCCCAGGCCCGGAGCACAGACCCGGAGCCCAGGCCCGGAGCACAGACCCGGAGCCCAGGCCCGGAGCACAGGCCCGGAGCCTCAAACTAGAAAGGATTTTCCCAGAAAAGCTGTTCATTGGCTCTGACTTTGGGTTTTTCTGCTCTGCCTGTTGCCCTGGAGGAACACAGTCCATTAATGTTCTGATGCACACATGTGGGTGAAATGTCAGCAGGGAACCCCCCCCCCCTTACACACACACACACACACACACACACACACTCAGTATGTATATGAAGACACCCAATAGCTCTGAGCCTGCAGGACCAGACTTTTTTTCACCATATTGAGTTGGACACTGAGGTACTGGTTCTGCTGACCCGGTGAGCCCCCCCCCCAACAAGTTAGTGGTCATCACAACGTTTCAGCCTCAGGTTCTCTCTGGGTCCCGGTCCTGGGTCCGCTCTGGGAGTATCACGCTGCTCCGTCAGACGGAGCTGTGGGCTCCAGACTCCGGGCCATCCGTCACAACCCGTTCACACTTCCTGGGCTCCGGTGTCTCAGACAGACTGGGTCAACGGGGAAACATCTGATCCCGATCCAGCGTATGCACTCCTGCTGTCCCGGACCAGCTTTTTAAACGCTCCGGTCCAGTGGACCTGTCCAGCTTAGGTTCCACTTGGCAGAAACAAATCTTTGAAGGTTCTCGTTGTGATTTAAATGAACGAAGAGGTCCTTGTTGTTATTGGGCCCAGATGGCCTTTCAGTCCGCCTGCAGGGATTAATGACCCTCACATGCTGCGTCAGGGTTCTGTCAGGTCCAAAGAAGGCAGAAGACTCAAACTTCTGGAATGTTTTGCTGCAATAAGTACGTTATAGAATAAACAGTTTTATTCAGTGTCTCATGAAGAAACTTCTGAAATTCAGGCTTTGATGGGAGTTTAGAGATGAAAAACCAAATCAAGACGGAGATTAATGAAGATGGTGGAACATAGGGCCTCCAATCAATATCACCATCTATCGAGCAGTTCACCTTGATAAGGATAAATGGACGATTACGACCCGAACATGCAAAAACAAAAGTGGCTGTGGCAGCACACTTGCTCCACAAACACTCCATTATTTGGCAGAGAGCTTTATTTCTAACACACTTCATACACAGAATGAATTTAATGTGCTCCAGGTGCAAGATCAGCATTACTGGTCTCCGATCATCAGGAAGGCTAAACCAGCCTCCAGTCACTAGGTGGCAGCACTGATCAGTCTAATCAACAGGCTATTATAGGTTGGAACATGACTTTGTGTAAGTACGTTTTTTTGCTGAGGTTAAAGAGTAAGTCACCCCCCCTACCAACTCCACACACATCTCCTGTTCTAAAAATGCACCACAAGGAGGCGTTGCCTGGCGGACTGAGTGGGCGGGTCTGCTGCAGTGAGTGACATACTGCTAACCCAGGGTTGGAGACCCCTGCTCTTGAGGTCCTACCGGTGTTTCCTTCTCCTGATTGTGTTTACCGAGCTCCAAGGAGATTCTAGTGTCTCTTGATGCTTTAATGAGATTTACAGATGATAACGGGGGGATAATATACGCGATCAGACGTCCTCTCTGCAGGGCTGGATTACTGGTCTTGGCACAGCCACAGGGCTGGGCTGGAAAATGGCATCAAGCCTCTCCTATACCGTTGGGGAGGGAAAACGCCCAAAGCTCTGCCATTCCGGGGTGAACACACGTTCTCTCGTGCACAATCCAAACGCTGCTGTTTCTTAGAGGCGTCGCTCAGGAGCAGCTGGTAGCGGTCGCCTATAGATGCAACAGCTGATGAGCCCCTGTGGGGGTGAAGCAGCACAACCTGGAAAAATGTTCTAATTTTCTCCTTTTTCCTCCCCGCGTAACGCTCCAGCACTGGAAAACTGTCCGGATTAAGATAATCAGCTCCGGTGGCCTAGTGGTAGAGTGTCCGCCCCGGGACTGGGAGATCGGGGTTCGAATCCCGGTCGGGTCATACCAGAGACTTTGAAAAAATGGGACCCAATGCCTCCTCGCTTGATACTCAGCACTAAGGGGTTGGATTGGGGGGTTAAACCAGCGTTCCCCAACCCTGGTCCTCAGGGCCCACTATCCAGCATGTTTTCCATGTCTCTGCTTCAACACACCTGATCTGCATTGCCTCCTCAGGAGGACTTCAAGTGCTGCAGATGCCTGTTAATCACTCATTTATTTGAGTCAGGTGTGTGGCAGCAGGGAAATACTATTGTTTGAAAGTGCAACATGGAAAACATGCGGGACAGTGGGCCCTGAGGACCAGGGTTGGGGAACACTGGGTTAAACCACCAAATAGTTCCCGAGCGCGGCCACAGCTGCAGCTCACCGCTCCCCACCATGGGGATGGGTCAAATGCGGAGATGTAATTTCACCAGTGTGTGATGAATACATTGAAGTTCCTGCAGTTGCTGTTAAAGGCTCCCATGATAGGCTTGTGTATTTGAGTTTTATTATTATTATTATCATCATCATTAGTAGTAGTACTAGTAGTAGCACTATCTAATTAATCTGTAAATTTGATAATTGACTTTATCTGTAAAACTGCTGAATTGGAGAAGGTACATTAATGATTGTTTTTGTCATTTCCAACAGTTCATTTTAATATTTATGATGGACTAAGAAGAGAAATATTTCACTTGTAGCCCTACCAAAAAATTTTTTCACCAGCTGCCACTGACCGGACTGATGTTTAATGTGACCGGACTGATGTTTAATGTGACCGGACTGCTGTTTAATGTGACTGGACTGCTGTTTAATGTGACTGGACTGATAAAATGTCTTAAATAGAAAACAGGACTAACACACCAGCTGATTCATTTCAGCCCAAACCGAAGAGCCACAAACGGACGGTCTTGTCTCTAATTTTTACTCCTCTCATGATTTATTTATTTATCCTTCTTAGTAGCCATCATGGTTAGCATTATTTAGCACGTTAGCCACGTTACCTTATTTCAGCTTAGCTGCTGGCTAGTTTAGCTTCTGGCTAGCTTAGCTTCTGGCTAGCTTAGCTGCTGGCTAGCTTAGCTTCTGGCTAGCTTAGCTGCTGGCTAGCTTAGCTGCTGGCTAGCTTAGCTGCTGGCTAGCTTAGCTTCTGGGCTAAATTAAACATCTTCTAAGAAGACCAAATGTTTCGTTAGGATTGTGACTTCTCGTTTCTTCTCTTTTGATGCGGCACACCCGAGGGCTTGGGTGTTTTTTTTGTTTTGACCTGTGTCACATGACCTGCCCTCTGAAGTGAGCAGAGATTCTGCAGAACCACAATCAGAACCGGTTCGAGCACATTTTAGTTTGTGTCTCCAGACCGTAGATGATGAACCAGTAATGGATAAACAGGAGCAGTCCTATTGTTTGTTGTAGATTAATGTTAATAACTGTTTCATCTCCTTATTTGTTTGTTTGTTTTCTGATGAATTAAAGCTTGTTGGTATTTCTGTCTGATCCGTAAACACAGGCACTCTCATGCTCATGTATGTAGATTAGAACACGAGCCACAGCTGCAGACCAACAGGTCCTTTAATGCTCTGGTCCTCTGGTTCTGGTAGAACATCAGCGCCTCCTGCTGGTGGATTTGAGTCTGTCAGAAATCAGAGGGTTCCACTGGGTTCTGTACCTGATGACCAGGAAGGTTGATTCATCCTAACACGACCCAAAGACTGCTTCTGTTTCATCTACGCTTTTATTTTCTTAGTGTGAGTGGGTGGGTGAGTGAGTGAGTGAGTGAGTGAGTGAGTGAGTGAGTGAGTGAGTGAGTGAGTGAGTGAGTGAGTGAGTGAGTGAGTGAGTGAGTGAGTGAGTGAGTTAATACAACCTAAACCTCTAAACTGGATCTGAAAGAACTAGTTGATAAAATGATTCATCAGCACTTGCTAGAATCTTATCCTGCAAAAGGTCAAAGGTCACATTTGTTGTTGAGGGTAGGACCGTAGATCCATCGGGCTCAGCTCTCTCTTCACCACGACGGACCGGTACAACGCTGCATCACTGCAGACGCAGCACCTGTCGACCTCCTGATCCGTCTTTCCCTCACTCGTCACTCTGAGATACTTAAACTTTAGTTCCAGTGAAGTAAAAATGTATAAAAGAGGAGCTGGTTAGGGTTAGGGTTAGGGTTAGGGTTAGGGTTTGGGTTAGGGTTAGGGTTAGGGTTAGGGTTAGGGTTAGGGTTAGGGTTCTTTGGAAGAACACATTATTAATGAATCATAATCAGTTATTATTAATAGCTCAGCTCTTGTGTTTGTTATCAGCACACCCACTCCTGTCTCAGATTCTTGGCATGTCTCCTGGTAAAAAAAGACCCACCCCCCGTGCGCTCCCATACCCCCCTCCTGCCTGGCTGTCTGGGTGCCGTCCCGGAGCACAGACCCACCCTGAGTAGAGTCACGTCCACTCCGTGGTCTCTGCTGATGTGCGACAGCAGCAGATCTCTGATTTTCTTCTCATCAGTCAGATCTTCCTCCACCTGCTCAGTCCTGTCTCTAAACCTATTATGCTGCACTAAATGGGGGGCGGCAGAGCCCCCTGGTTTACCTGCCATCATGACTAACTGTGGTTTCCGTGGTTACCGCACCATCTCGCAGCACCTGAACGACCTGAAGAAGGAGAACTTCAGCCTGAAGCTCAGGATCTACTTTCTGGAGGAGAAGATCCAGCAGAAGTTTGAGGAGAGCGGCGATGACGTGCACAAGAGGGTGAGTCGAGTCGACGTATGAAGAATAGTCAACATGTTTTCATGCTTTTGTGTGTCCCTGAGAGTTTGCAGAAATCTCACCAGAAACACACACGGTGTGGAGTGTTTCTGATCAGTCAGTATCTCACCTGCAGCAGAGTGATCAGGGAGAAGCTCTCATGCATGAGGGACATCTGATCAGAGCAGATTCCAACCAAATAGAGCAGCTGAAAGCACCAGTCACCCTGTCCTAGACAGTCAGTTTTCACAAGAGTTTCAAAAACAGCTCAGAGAGTTCACAGACAGGTGAGGCAGGGAAACAACTTTGGGAGGAGCTGGAGACCAAACAGAGACTGGGACTGAAGAAGATTTGTACAGCTTTGGTAATTGGTGTAGATGAAAGTGTTGTTCATGCAAATTCAGGTCCAGTCATGAAAAAACACAATTATCTCAGAGACTCGTTAGCAAACTTTCTATAATTCATATTAGCACATATTATGCTAAGGCTAATGCTAGCTCACTTCCTGTATGTGTTCAGGTCTGAAAGGTTTATCAGTCAAATCACGAAGCCTCTGATCCGTGGTCGGTCTCGTTGACCCACATCATGTCTCCCTGCTCACACTGACCTGCACCTGTTGTGTGTGTGTGTGTGTGTGTGTGTGTGTGTGTGTGTGTGTGTGTGTGTGTGTGTGTGTGTGTGTGTGTGTGTGTGTGTGTGTTACTGATACAGCAGCTGCCAGAACCTCCCACCTATTCTTGGATCTGGGTCAGCACGTGAGAGATATTTTAGTTTTGCAGTATTGGCACAAGGAGATCCTGGTTTGTGATGTTAGACCAGGGTTCCTGCTATCTGTGCTCACATGTTGGAAAAGAAAACGGATCCTGGATCAGTAAACCAGTGGATCAAAATACGTAAAAGCAGTTTATAAAATTCTGTCAAAAAACAAAACAAAGTTTTCTACTTCATGGGAAACTCTTCAGAGATGCTGAGGAAAACCATCTAACCCTGTACTCCGTGAGGTTTACTCCAAAATCAGTGTTCAGCCTCGCTTTTGTGTTACGACCCAGCTCAACATAACATGGAGACAGAGTATTTTTATTTAAATCAGCCTTTAAAAGGCCTCACCAACATGATCTCTCCTGAAGACCAAGCAGGCTTGTATCGGTTTTGCGAGAGATCCGATGTCCCGGTCCTCTCAGCTGTTGGGTCTCCATTCAAATTCAGGTCTTTCAGGACTTTGCACAGACGTCAGCATATCATGACTGCTTCGACAGTGAGTGAGTCACTGATCAGCACCAGAAAGCGCCCACAGTAACATTAATAACATTAAAAGCATTTATTTCTGTCGAGGTATATCATAATTTAATCCATTCAGAGCACGAGAGCAGCTGTGTGATGTAAAATGTGGCGTTCAATGACCAGAAGAAGCTCCGTTTTTTACTGCGCTTTGTGAGACAACAAAGGCCTGTGAATTAAGTCATTGTGGGGGAATTCCGCCGTGTTTTTCGGTGTCGGGAGTTTAATTTTAGGCGCATTCGGCAATCTGTGCTTATTTTCTTTCGTTTCCATTCTGCTTCACCAGCAGCTTTTTTGCTGATGTCATTTCCTACTGAGTTACAACCAATCAGAGTGAGTTAACCAAAAGTTTCGCTCAGCAACTCCACCGGGCCATTCTGAGCCCCTATCCCTGATCAGGTACTCAGAAAGTTCCTGAACACGGCCTGGAAAACAGCCATTCATCTGGCCCAGTCAAATGGAGACACGTGCATGTCAGGAAGTTCCTATACCCCAAAGTTCCGATAATGGAAATGCCCTTCATGTAAGGTTTCTCTGTAGGAGTGTCCAATAGTGAGTGTGAGGGGCCACAGACCTACCCCCAAAGACCCGCGAAAGATGGAGGAGTTCCAAGCCCCCAAAATCCAGAGGTCTCCCCCGAAGCGTGGAGACCCCAGGGAGACCACCGCCAGAGCAGCCCCAACCCCCCTCATGATAGGTGCAGAGGATCACCCTGGGGGGGCCAACCAACAGCCATGCCGGAGGCCATAGAGATAACAATGGCAAGCACCCAGACCCGCCCCAGCAGATTATCTACTCCCACCCCCGCAGTTGATCAACTTCCAGACTACATAAGACATCAGACACCCAGGCAGAGTTGGACCCCCCCTCCCAGAGATGCCCTCCCCCATGATGGAATAGAAGTGTTCCTGCCAGTTGAGGCCATAGATATCATATATATCACTAGATGCCTTAACTGGGAGTTGACAGCGTCCCTACACGGCGGCCATCTTACCTCGAACAGCTTAAGTTCCGTTCTCAATGGTAGCAGATGGAAGGTGAGTGACCAACTTAAACAAAAACACTCTTAACGCGATGAAATATAAACGGGTTGCCTTATTACAAACCTTATAACACATAGGCTTGATAGGACATACTTTAACATTTTTAAATTAACGGGCCAAATCCGTCACATCTCTGGCGTTTAAAACGAATCAAACCGTTTGAAATTCGGTTGAAAATTGAGCAAGTTAGAGTTATTTAAACAGTACATGCACCATTGACACCAATGTTACGAAAGGGGGCAGCTGTCCGAGGTAAGATGGCCGCCGCGTAGGAACGTTCGTCCAATCGACGAAGAGCGCGGGTAAGGCATCTAGTGATATATATATGATATCTATGTTTGAGGCCCCCTAGCCAGGGCCAGGCGCCACTACATGCACCCGCCCACGCCACCGGCAGCATCTCAGCCATGCCCCAATCCCCCCAGGCCCAGCCCAGACCCAAGCAGGCTTTTATCACCCACAGCCACTCACTGCAAAGGACTGCCCACAGCCAGGCCAATGGGACTGAGGGGCGTGTCAACAGTCATAGAAAAATATAATAAACTGACTAGCCATTAGCTTGTCAATCACAGAGGAAGTAAACAGGCTCTATGGCGTCCATTTTAGGACCTCCTTAGGTTTTAGGAAAATGTCTCTAAAGTTGAGACCAAACAGCCTCAGAAGTCCAACTTTAGATGAGAAAGCACCAGACGTCAGGAGCAACGCCGTCAGAGAGAGATATTTGAACATGTTCAGCATGTGTGCTGGTGCAGCAGCACATCTTTCCCATTCCTACCCCCTTGACCCGGACCCGGATAAGCAGAGGAAAACGAACCAACGTTCACGTCTCCAGCAGTACCTACGGAAGCCCTGAAAGGCAACGGAAAAAATATTTTTTTTCTTGTGGAATTTTTCTAAGTTTTTTTTATTTTTTAGTTTTTTACTAAGCCCAGAAAGGCAAAATGAAAAAAAAAATTTTTTTCTTGTGGCATTTTTCTAAGTTTTTTATTTTTTTTTATTTTTTTACTAAGCCCAGAGAGGCAAAATGAAAAAAAAAAAAATGTTTCTTGTGGC
>SSNS01000126.1:136093-147854 GCA_006937985.1 Aphyosemion australe
ACCTGAAGGTCTGGGTTTGGACATGAAGGTCTGGGATTAGACATGAAGGTCTGGGATTAGACCTGAAGGTCTGGGTTTGGACATGAAGGTCTGGGATTAGACCTGAAGGTCTGGGATTAGACCTGAAGGTCTGGGTTTGGACATGAAGGTCTGGGATTAGACATGAAGGTCTGGGATTAGACATGAAGGTCTGGGATTAGACCTGAAGGTCTGGGATTAGACCTGAAGGTCTGGGTTTGGACATGAATGTCTGGGATTAGACCTGAAGGTCTGGGTTTGGACATGAAGGTCTGGGATTAGACCTGAAGGTCTGGGATTAGACCTGAAGGTCTGGGTTTGGACATGAAGGTCTGGGATTAGACATGAAGGTCTGGGATTAGACATGAAGGTCTGGGATTAGACCTGAAGGTCTGGGTTTGGACATGAAGGTCTGGGATTAGACCTGAAGGTCTGGGATTAGACCTGAAGGTCTGGGTTTGGACATGAAGGTCTGGGATTAGACCTGAAGGTCTGGGATTAGACCTGAAGTTTTGGGATTAGACCTGAAGGTTTAGAAATAGACCTTAAGGTCTGGGATTAGACATGAAGGTCTGGGATTAGACATGAAGGTCTGGGATTAGACATGAAGGTCTGGGATTAGACATGAAGGTCTGGGTTTGGACATGAAGGTCTGGGATTAGACCTGAAGGTTTAGAAATAGACCTTAAGGTCTGGGATTAGACCTGAGTGTTTGGGATCATCTCACCCCAGATGTTGTGAAACTTCAGCAGTTTACTGCAGGCTGGACACGTCCTGCACATGTCTCCTCTGGGACGCAGGTTCTGACTCGTGTTTCAGGAGGAATGAGGAGCTGGTGAGAGAACCACCTCCTCCGTCCTTCTGGGAGGAAAACAATCTCCCTGTTTGGCCTCAACTCTGATTAGGATTAATTGATTTTTGATTGCGTGTCTGGCTCTAGCTGATCAGCGGTCAGTGCGGTCTGGAGGGCGTTTTTATCAACAACACGACTAGATGGAGGCAGGATACATCCATCTGCGACGAGGACAAACAACGTCAGCTTTTTCATTGGGTGACATGAACAGAGCTGAACTCAGACAAGTCTGAGTTTAATGAGCCTGACCTGCTTCACAGAGACCCCTTCTCCTGGAACAGGGCCATGCTGCTCAGAACCAAACTAGATGTTTCAGCTTCAGACTCTAACATAAACAACGTTTAGGTGAGCGATCGTCTGTTTCCTGTCCTAAAATCACAGCTTCACTGTTTCAAAATAAAAGTCTGCTAAAACTAAAGAGTTCAAAGAAAAATGAAAGTGAAAAGAAGAAGATGTAAATCAAGTAAAAGTCAGGAAACAGACTGAATGAAAGCAGCGTTTATTTGTAAATGAGTTATTTCTGGTGTGATGGTGGTCAGGCTTCAAACACAAACCGGTCCTTCCTGATTTTAGTTTGATTGCTTCAGAAAGTCGTTGGTTTACAGCTGAGCAGAGAGACATGAGATGTTATGAGATCAGTGGCGTAGAGAACGGGAACCAGGAACCCCGTTTCCTGGAGATGGTTCAGTCCAGGCAGCTAAAGGAGGTCTCACTCCTCCACAAATCCTCAGGACCTTCTGCTTTCTGATCAGCAGCTGCTGAAAGCTGCTTCTACATCTGATGAAAGGTTTTCTGTTTGGTCCTTTAGTAGAGCTGATCTTCTCCTCCACGGTTTAAAGGTTAAGGTCCATATAGTTTAACTAATGTGAGAACAGAAGACAGCCCACGTTTAGGTCCAACCCCGACTCATTAACCAGGTTACCTGGTGAACTCTAACTGACCCACACCTGGACCAGAGACTAGAAAACCATCCCCTCAGATCCGTCTGCTGTCAGAGTTTGGTTTCAGGAAGGGTTTGCTGAGCCGTTTCTAAATTTAGCATAGCCACACACACACACACACACACACACACACACACCAGGTGCAGGTCAGTGTGAGCAGGGAGACATGATGTGGGTCAACGAGACTGACCACAGATCAGAGGCTTTCTGCACACGTCTAAACTCCTGAACACATACAGGAAGTGAGCTAGCATTAGCATTAGCATAAAAACACGTGAATTAAAGAAAGTTTGCTAACGAGTCTCTGAGATAATTGTGGTTTTTCATGACTGGACCTGAATTTGCATGAACAACACTTTCATCTAAACCAATTACCAAAGTTGTACAAATCTTCTTCAGTCCCAATTTAGCCAATCTAGTTACACACACACACACACACACACACACTCAGCAGCGGCTCTACTCTGAGCCCCTCCTCGTTGAGTACACTGTGTGTCTTTTGACCGTTTTGAGCCGACTCTTGTGTGAGACTCTGAGGTCGGGCGAGTCTTGCGTCGGGTTCAGGGGGTTACGAGAGACGAGTAACACCTCACAACCAGCTCCCAATCAGCAATCACATGGTCGCACGAATATCAAACATGTTTGATATTTTGCTCGTCCCTTGTGACAGTATTGCACTGTTGATGCAGCGCTGTGACCCAAATATACCAGAACCGCTCACACAGCACATGCACCAACTTGTCTCAAACTCCCCTCCAGACAGGACCTGTACACCTCCAGGACAGTGAGGCGTGCAGGTCGGCTCACAGCTGACCCGGGTCATCCTGGACACTGTCTCTTTGACTGCTACTTTTTGTATTAGTTATTTTATCATGAGTATATTATTACTTCCTATATTTGCTTATCTCTTATTTTTTATCTTTCTTTTTGCACCAAGTACCGCAGCAATTTCCTAATGTTGTGATTTCTCACACATCTGGCAGTAAAACCCTTCTGATTCTGACCACTAGCGTGTCCACACAAGTCGTCTCTTTTTAAGTTTACTCTTTTCTCAGCTCACAATGGTAAAGATTGTCAAGAAAGTGTTTGTTTTACTTCCTTTCATTCGTCTTTGTCCTCCAACCCCCATAAACCTGTGTCCTCCTACCACAAGCCTGAAGGACAGCAGACATCAATAACAGCACGACTGTTTTAAGCTGCAGCGTGTTGCTACCACACGTACGGGACGGTGTGAGAACATGACTCGTGAGCTCAGTTTGAGATGGAGCTGAATCACACAAGATAGTTTCTTATGCAGCGCTGGGTAAATCCTCCAGAGTGGATGAAAAGTCCAACTTTTTTAAACTATATGTGTCATAACCTAAAGGAAGATGTATTATTTTTGCGATATCACGTCTGTGCCAGCCCGTTTAAAGCTGCCTTAGTGTACTCGCTTTCATCCATCGCACCATGTCTGTAGTGGAGCAAAACACTTCCTGACCCCACCCAGCAATGTCATTCACCACGCTCGCTGATAGTAGATCTCGCGAGACTATAATGTTATGACTACAGGTTTCTGGAAAGTGGCGGCTGATGACTTTAGGGACTTTTTAGGTTTTCTTGTGAGGATTAAAACTGTTTTATTATCAGTAGCGGGGGAGGGGAGGGACTAGAAATATCAAGAAAACCAGACAAAAACGCGCATTAATCCGATTAGAATCCGTGTGGGTTCCGGTCCGGATTATTTTCTCTGCTGAGATGATTCTGTAGTCGCAGAGTGACGCATCCTCTCAGACGGAGACGATCTTTGCTTTCTGTCAACGTCTCCGCTCGGGAAAACGACCGACCGACCGACCGGGGCGCTGCCCGGTGAGCGACAACGGAACAGGGTCACGAACCGAACCCTCGAACAACCGAACCGAAGCTTGACTCCGTGGTGGTTCCGGACACCGGAGAGATGCTGACATCACCGGAGAGATGCTGACATCACCGGAGAGATGCTGACATCACGGGCAGCAACCGGAGCGCCGACAGCGGCGGAGCATCGCTCTCTTTGACCGGATCCGTTCGTAGAAACGGGTTCAACCTTCCCGGTTGTTCTGTTACTGCATCGAGGAAGAGAGGACCCGGTACCGGAGAACCACGTCCGCCCCGCGGGACCATCAGGACGGGATCACGTTGCGTCTGCGTGATTCTGCGAGATTTGAGTTTAAATCGGGAGATCGGTGATCATCAGCTGACCAAGGCGCTGCAGCTCTAACCTCTGCTGGATTACAGACCCATCAAACACTTTTGGGTTCACGAGTCACGATTTCATCTCCAATCAGAACTGGACCTGACTCACACCTGCTCAGGTGGCACAGCTGGAGCCCTAGGGATGCTGGATGTGGTGAAGATGAAGGAGACGTGCCGGATCTGTGCCCGGGAGCTCTGCGGGAACCAGCGCCGCTGGATCTTCCACCCCGGAGCCAAACTGAACCTGCAGGTGTTGCTGTCCCACGCTCTGGGTCAGGAGCTGACCCGGGACGGGCGAGGCGAGTTCGCCTGCTCCAAGTGCACCTTCATGCTGGACCGGATGTACCGCTTTGATACGGTGATCGCCCGGGTGGAGGCGCTGTCCCTGGAGCGGCTCCAGAAGCTGCTGATGGAGAAGGAGCGTCTGAGGCAGTGCATCGGGGGTCTGTACCGCCGGAACAACTTGGACCAGGATGTGGGCCCGGATCCTCCCGAAGACGCTCCGGTGGTGGATCTGTCGGCTCTGCGGGATGTGAGGTACTCAGACCTGGTCCAGGATGACCTGACCTACTCTGTGTACGAGTCCTGGGCGGATAAGGAGGACCCAGACCAGCACCTCCACCAGTGCACAGGAGCAGACTCTGGCCAGAAGCCGAGGCGGTGCCGGGGCTGCGCCGCCCTCCGGGTCGCAGACTCTGACTACGAGGCGGTCTGTAAGGTACCAAGAAGGGCTGGACGCAGGAGCACGTCCTGCGGTCCGTCCACCCGCTACTCGACCGCCACTCTGGGGGTGGAGGACCAGAACCAAGCTTCTGCTGCATCTGAGGTGACAACCGTGACCTTTGAGACTCCTTCAGCTGGGGTGGAGGCTAAACGGAGAACTCCCAGTCCTGCATCCTCTGTAGAGTCTCTGGACCTCCATACAAGCCACAAAGGCAGGGAGGAACCAGAACCAGAGGAGGCTCCAGGAAGGAGGGACCCCCCCTGGGACAACCCCCCAAACCAGTGCTCCCTATCTGGACTGGAGGTGATGCTGAGCCTCCTGCGGGGCTGGGAGTACCGGCCCGTCAAGCCCCACCAGGGCAGCAAGCTCCCGGTTCTAACCAAAGCCAGACTGGACTTTGGGCCGTTGCCTCACCTGTCCGTCCCACCCAGTTCCCCCTGTGAGCTGTACCCCCACCAGATGGTCCCGGAGGTCGTGACCTCCTGTCCTGAGCAGGAGCTGCAGGAGATGGAGGAGCAGTGGCTGGACGACTACGTTCAGTGTGGACCGTTTCGCTTTCAGCAGGTAGACCAGAACCCAGAAGGTTCCTCACCGGGGTTTGACCAGCTCAGGATATTTAGATTTAAACCAGATCCGGGGTCAAAGGTCACCTGCATCAGGTGGAACCGGATCTCTGGGACTCTGTTCTTTCTTCTGTGCTGATGAAGAGCCACCAGGGGAGGGGCTGTGAGCATTATTACCCCCCCTCTGTCAGTAACCTAGCAACGTCCCCATGTTTCCACGGCAACTGTCTCCAAGCAGTCGGCCTTCATAACTTCCTTTTGTCATGTTAATGATCAGCGTGCTGGGAGCTCACCGGGCCCAGCTCAGAACCGCTCCAGGATTCTGATCCTGAACCAGTTCCAGTTCTGGTTCATGTCCAGTAAACCCAGTTAGAGCCTCTGGGATCTGTTTTCATCTGGATTCAGTTTCTGATTAGTTGCAGCTGCAGAATAACTAGTGGTTTATTTTATTTTGTAGGAGACTTTGACAGGAAGTTGATTCAGTTTGATTAAAAGCAAAAAACAGGAAGTAAACGAACACTTCCCTGTCATCCATGAGCGCGATGACATCATCACCATCATCATTCCGACAGCTGCGGGGCGTCGCAGCTCGGATTCATTTAGATCCTGTCAACCTGGTTTTCAAAATAAAAGTCATTTATTCCTTTCTTTGATTTTTAGTCCTGAGTATTTTTTCCGTCTGGACTTTTGACACCAGAGGATCAACCCTCCTAAACCTGCGGTTTCCCTCAGCGGTCTGCTTTGTGTTTCAGCGGCTGATGGATGAGCAGCAGGGTCGGATCGGTCAGTACCAGAACGCTGCGGGTCAGTGTGTTGGGGAGCTACAGAAGGCCCAGAACCAGGTCCGCTCTCTGCAGGCCAAGATCAGAGAGAGTGAGACCAGAAACCAGGTATGAGCGCCTCCTCCTCACCTGCAGTCTGGGTCCAGTCACAGCTTCAGAACCGGTTCCAGAATCTGGATTTTATCTGCAGAAGCTGCAGGAGCATCTTGCTGAGATGGAGCTGGAGCTGCGTTCAGCCCGGGAGGAGGCCCAGCAGCAAGAGCGGACCATCCAGAACCTCGGTGATTCTGTAAACACCAAGGAGACGGAGGTAAGGGGCTGGAAGGTTTGGGTCCGACTGACAGAACCGGGCCTGGAGCAGAAGATCACATGTCTGAATGCTTGTGTGCAGGTTTCTGAGCTGTACGGGGTGATCCAGGACCAGAACAAGAACCTGAGTTCTCTTAGAGAACTTGTCGCTCGCAGCCAGCTGCAGGTCCGTTCTATGGTTCTGTGGTTCTGTACACTTCCTGTTCCATTGGAACAAACCTTTAAGTGGTCCAATCTTTTATCTCACCTGCAGCTGTCCGGTTCTGAGGCTGCTCCGGGTCAGAGCGAGGTTCTGGTCCTGCAGGCGTCTCTGTTCCAGGTTCAGCTGGAGCTGGAGGCGGGTCAGCGGGCTCAGCGGCAGGCGGCCAGGGCCCAGGAGAACCAGAACCGGGCCCTGGAGAGACTGGAGAAGGACCTACAGGGGGCGCTGCAGCACAGGAGGGAGACAGAGAGACACAACCAGGTGAGTTCTGGTTCTGATGCAGACTGGACCGGGCCCTGGGAGGGTTTGTGTTTAATCGGGTTTGTGGACGTGTTCAGGATCTGCAGCTGGTTCTGCAGAAGGTCCGGTCGGCACTACAGGAGAAGGAGGAGCAGCTGAGACGGAACCAGGAGGAGAGACGGAGGGAGCAGGAGGAGACGGAGCGGACCATCAGAGAGCTGAGGACGTCTCTGCAGACCAAAGACAAGCTCATGGAGGTCAGAACCACTCAGACTGGACTCGTTTGGACCAAACCCGTCCAGCTCTGGGTTGTGCTGATGCGGTTCTGTCTGATGTTCTTCAGAACTACTGTGAGATGTTGGAGGATCCGAAGCAAAACCGAGACTCTCTGCTTCAGAAGCTCCGTCAGCGGGTATCGGATCGGGACCGAGCCCTGGAGGTGAGTCGGAAACACAACAGAACCTCTCTGTTGGGTCCAGTAGAACCGTGTGATTCTGGTGCTGTCTGCACCAGCAGAGGTCCAAAATGGGCCTTAGAGACCAAACCTTAGAGACAAACAGCCTTAGAGATTGATTGACAGCTGACGGGTCCAATAGGAGCAGTCTTTGTGCTGCTGAGTCACAGAACCGGTTCTGGTCTGATGACCTGTGACGTTCTGATTGGACGGGCCCTACTAGAACTTTTGGACCTGACTGATGGTTTCTGTCCCTCCTGCAGCGAGCCGTGGATGAGAAGTTCCGCTCCGTGGAGGAGAAAGAGGAGGAAACTCGCCGGATTCAGCTCCTGCTGCGGGAGAAGGAGCGCGACCTGGAGAGACAGCGCTGCGTCCTGTCCAACAACCAGGAGACCATCGCCGTCAGTGAACCCACCTTCTTCCTGTCCAGCGTGTCTCCTGCTTCCTGCGTCCGTGCTGATCAGCTGTTGTGTTTGTGCCAGAGCCTGGAGGCGCTGCTGAGGGGGAAAACTCTGGAACTGGATCAGGTCTCCGACGCCTGGAGGAGCGTCCAGCGCCAGCAGCAGGACGCCGAGGACAGGCAGACCCCAGTCCTGAAGGAACGGGACGCCATCATAGACCAGCTGCAGGCGGCGCTGCTCGCCAGAACCCAGGAGGCTCAGGTACGCCGAGACCGGGACCAAACGGGTCCGTTAGCAGGATGTGCTTGCATCTGGTGTTTCAAAATAAAAGCACAGAAATCTCCTCAAAAATGTTTCACAATAACCTTTATCAGCATTTAAAACATCAGACAGAACAACTCCTTCAGTCTGCAGGTCCACTGGTCCAGAACCCCCAGAACCACCTCAACATATGCAGGAAGGCCTGACTGCTGGGCAAATGGAAAGATGGGGACTGGATCAGAAGTTCTGGACTGGATCAGAACCTGCTGTTAAATTAAACATAACTAGATGTTCTGGTTCTGGCTGCAGGATCTGCGCTGCTCCCTGCTGGCTCAGGTCCATTCGGCTCCTGGACATGTTCTGGAGGAACTGAAGGTCCGCCTCCAGCTTAAAGACCGCCTCTTCCAGGAAGTTTTGGCCGACCGGACCCATCAGGCCCGAGAGCACCAGGTGCAGGTCCAGGATCTGCTCAGAACCGTCAGCTCCAGGGATCAGAACCTTCAGGTGAGGCAGAAGAGCAGAACCAGCAACGTGTGAAATGAGTTTGATTCTAATGGTGTCGACCTTCTCCCTCCAGGACTTGGCGACCCGACTCGGTGAGGTTCTGGCTGAGCAGACGTCGAGGGTCCAGGAGCTCCGCAGACAGCTGAGCTCAGGTTCTGGATGGAAACCGGACTCTGGGCTAACGGTGGAGCTCCAGATGCTGCAGGAGGAGCTGCGTTTAGCTTTGAGGAGAGAGAAGGAGAACCAGGTGCTGAGTAGGACCCAAGTGACCCGTTTGGACTCCCTCAGCAGGAGTCTGAACCTTAAACAGGAGACCATCAGGGTAAGTGGAAAAGTTCTAAAGAAATGTAAAATTCTGTTCTGGTTCTGTGCTGCTTATCACGGCCGGTTCCTGTGACGTGCAGGACCTTCAGAGACAGCTGGTGGATCCATCGGACCTCCCTCTGGTAGAACGTCTCAGCCAGGAGGTCCAGGAGCTGAAGGAGGTCCTGGTCCAGCAGGATGCTCCCCAAGCCGGATGCCTTGTTTCGGGCCGGGACCAGCCCAGCAGCGCACAGCCTGAGTTGGGAGGTGGGCATCAGAGGAGCATGGGTCGGTTTCTGTAGCTCCTCCTGCAGCACCAGGGGGTGGCGGCGGAGGTTCTGAGGTCCGATCGGACCGTGGTGGTGGTCGTCTTTCTACTAACTCATCTAACATGGAGTTCTGCATGAAAATACTAACAGACTTTTATTGTGAAAGAACCCTGGTGCGTCCTGGTTCCTGTTCTGGTCCTGGTCCAGGTTCTGACTAATGGAAAATAAAATCATAAAATGATTTTATTGATCAGATCTGATAAAAACAGCAGCTGTTGGTTTAAAAACTCGTTACAGTAAAAAAATAGAAATAAGAAAAAACACAAGTATAATAAATAAATTCTAGACATAAATAAGCTTCTGGATATTTCTGCTTTTGTTGTAACTTATTTGAATTTCTTGGTTTTGAGCTAGGGCTGGGCGATACGGCCTAACATCAGTATCACGGTATGTTGAGGAGTTCACCTCCATAACGATAAATGGCCGATAACTTCATGTATGCGCAAAAACAACAGGTGTCCACCAGATGGGGCTGTCACAGGTATTAGGTTGAGTCACGTTGTCATGTGACTGGAGGTGGTACAGCTTCTTAAAGGGACATGAACGTCGCCAACCTACACATCTTTTCATTGTTTTATTACCGAATTTGTTGACATGGGAAAAACGATATCAGTTAGTCAGAAATTTCGATAACGATACATTTTTGATTTATTGCCCAGCGCTAGTTTGAATCTAAATCAGAATCAAATTTAAACGTTTTTTAGTTGTTTTAATGTTTTTTTCCAGCTGTTGTTTATTTGCTGCTAATTGGTTTTTGGGTTTGATGTCATTAAAGATGTTTGTTTTTGTTTAAACCTGTGTGTGAACACATGAAACCACTTGTTTTCTGTTCTTATGAAACAATTGTGCTTTGAAATGAACACATGAATCTGAGTCACACTGGAACGCAGTAAGTATGAATGTGTTATTATCATTATTGTTGATATTATTATTATAAAATAATTATTATCGTTAAGTGAATTATGGAGAGCCTCTGCTACGTTTCTGCACATTTAATCCCCCATCTATGAATTTAGCTGGAAAGGAAAACAAAAGAGTTCTAGAATAATATAAAGACTAACTAGTTGTTAGGGATTTTCCCAATCAACCTAACTACCTGAAGCTGAGGAGATAAGAGAGACAAATGAACCACACATATGACTGACAGACCAACTCAGGACAGAGTGTAGTCTGCCCCGAGCGGCTGCCAACAGAGTTTATTTAAAGTGTGAGATAAGGTAGTGGGTGTGTTTACATGATGTGTGTGTGTGTGTGTGTGTGAGAGAGATTCAGAGATGAGGAGTGAAGGAAATAGAGCAGCAGTATAGGACATAGAAATTTCTATAACACTAGTTAACTAATAATTACAGATTTGTTTTACTTTAATATTATGACTTCACATTATAATTTTTCTCCTTTTGCCTCAAATGAATAAAAAACAAAAAAATATTGGTTTGTTTTTGTTGTTTGATGCACCATAATAAATAAAAAATAAAGATAGACATATATAAACCTGGTCACATGTCTTCAGCTGGCTCCATGCTGAGTTAGTTTATCACACAGGACAGTATCCTGAAACATCTGCTAACTGGAGTCGTTCTATCTGGTTTGTTCTGAATTCAACTTTATTATTTAACTTTGACAAAAACACAAACTCCCCGATCTTAAATCGTGTTATGTTGATCATTTTTGTAGCTGTAATAGCAAATATGGCCATATCTGACCTACAGGTGCTTTAGTTCTTAATAAAAACCCTCTCTCATTTAAAGCCACAGATCACCTCGGATCCATCTTTAGAGTTCATGAAGGTTTCAGATTCTGATGCTGCTCAACACAAATTAAAGAGAAGAAGCATTTTACCCAAAAACCAACTGAAATCTGAGTCTCAGATGTTTTCTTCCTGGTACCAGTGTGACTCTCTAATAAACCAAAAACATAAAAGTCGTGTCTCTGACCCATCAGCACATTCTGTCTGTGTTTTCCTGCAGATCTGAGCTCAGAGGATGAAGATGAGGCAGATGAATATCTGAAGAACCAGTTCACTGAAAGTGTTGACGGAGAATCTAACATGCAGGTAAGAACCTGACACCTCCACTGATTTTCTGTTTGAAAACCAAAACATAAACATATTGGGTTCATGGTTTCTGATGGGAAAAAACCTTTATTTTCCATTCTGTTCCAGTTCTGCCCAATTGATTCACTGTTTTCTGCTATGTGTCTGATTATATTTGAAGCCTGGTGGTTCAGATCTGATGGTGGTCCAGGAGCTGGTGGAGCAGAAACAAAAGGTGGAGAGAGAACTGAAAGAGCTGAAGGTGCAGCTGGAGAAAACTGGGTTTTCATCTCTGTCTCAGATGAGGTAACCAGAAATACTCAGCTTCAGCAAACATCCACCATCAATCCACCAAACATCCACCATCAATCCACCAAACATCCACCATCAATCCACCAAACACCCACCATCAATTTACCAAACATCCACCATCAATCCACCAAACATCCACCATCAAAACCACCAAACATCCACCATCAATCCACCAAACATCCACCATCAATCCACCAAACATCCACCATCAAAACCACCAAACATCCACCATCAATTTACCAAACATCCACCATCAATTTACCAAACATCCACCATCAATCCACCAAACACCCACCATCAATTTACCAAACATCCACCA
>SSNS01000126.1:148577-159406 GCA_006937985.1 Aphyosemion australe
CCACCACCACTCTACCAAACATCCACCAACAATCCACCAAACATCCACCATCAATCCACCAAACCTCCACCAACAATCTACCAAACATCCACCATCAATCCACCAAACATCCACCATCAATCCACCAAATGTCCACCAACAATCTACCAAACATCCACCATCAATCCACCAAACATCCACCATCAATCCACCAAATGTCCACCAACAATCTACCAAACATCCACCATCAATCCACCAAACATCCACCATCAATCCACCAAATGTCCACCAACAATCTACCAAACATCCACCATCAATCCACCAAACATCCACCATCAATCCACCAAACATCCACCATCAATCCACCAAACATCCACCATCAATCCACCAAATGTCCACCATCAATCTACCAAACATCCACCATCAATCTACCAAACTTCCACCATCAATCCACCAAACATCCATGTAAAGATTTTATTTTGACAAATCTTTTGTGACTGTTACATCCATCTTCCTGCATTCCATCCTAAAACTATTGTGGCTTATTTGATGTTCATGTGATTTTTAATAGGATTGAAATAATAAAAAGTTTCCATAAATACATGTTGAAACCTGGATACCTTCTGAGACTTTTAGAAGGTTTTGAACTTCTCTTCTTTTGGGTTTTGCTGTGAAGGAAAGCTCTGCTCAGCCTAAAAACAGAGAACGAAGACCTGAGGCATCAGCTCTCTGAGCAGGGCATGCTGGGAGGTGAGGAGGAAGAGGAGGAGCTGGATGTAACTGTAGAGGAGGGGGAGGAGAGCTGTGAACTGTGGGAATCCTGGGATGGATGCAGTGAAGAGAAAAGTGAGGAGAAAGCCAACAGAGCGGAGATGCTGCACCTTCTCAGCACCACCTCTCAGGTAAGACCAGCCCCAGAATGTCTGAGTTCACATCAGAGCTTCTGTAAACAGTCTTGGATTTGACCCAGAACCAGGAGGATGACCCTGCCGATCAGCTGGAGGCAGGTCAGATGGTTCATCTGCAGCAGAAGAGCAGAGAGCTGCAGGAGAGGCTGATGGTGTCTGAGACCACGGTTCAGGTTCAGGTCGAGCAGCTCAAGGACTTCAGAGAACTGCTGAGTGAGTCTACCACATCTGTAGCTGATGAAATCCAGCTGCTGACCCGCTGGAGTCAACCCCCTCCATTTGTCTCTGCAGCAGAAACATCTATTCCACAGGACAGTAAGAAGATCCAGGTGGACCTGCAGGATCTGGGCTACGAGACCTGCGGCCGCAGCGAGAACGAAGCCGAGAGGGAAGAAACCAGCAGTCCAGGTAGGTTTGATAATCGCTCCACGTCCACAGGAGACCTGATGGTTTAGATGGTTCCCAATTGTTCCATCCTCATCTTTATGACATCACATTTACATCATAACGATGCTTCCAGGAGTCATTAGTTTGTTCTCCTGACATCAAACAGGTTCTCAACCCACATGCAGTACCCTTAAAATAAACACCAGAGGGCAGCAGATCACCCCCAAGGAGCAGAACATCAGAGGGTTGAGTGTGTGAAGTGAACATGTTGTTGTGAGCGTGTGAATGTTAAATGAAAAGGAAAGGTTTGATAAACCTCATTAGAATTAGATTCTGAGCCTGGTGCTGCTGGATCTTACAGAGTTTGATGACCTGGAGATGTGCACCTCTCTGGACTGTGGTTCCCAGTGGAGGCCCGCCACCTCCAGCAGCTCCACCAAAACCAACACCCAGAGATCTGGTTATGGAGACGAGACCTTGTCTCTCCAGCGCCTCGTGGAGGACCTCCGCTCTCAGCTGACCCGTTCTCAGGCAGTGATTCGTGGGCTGCAGAGCCGGATCCGTTCTCTGTCCACTTCCAGCGAACCCTCCACCATCCGTAAGGTCAACTGGTCCTTCCAGGCCTCTCGTAGTGGGACAGAGGACGATGAGGGCTGGCAGTCCTCTGATGGAGGGGTTCCTGCTTCACCACGCCACCATCAACCAGACAGGCACCTTCAGGAGCTCACATCCCGAGTGGACGCTTTGGAGGACCAGCTGAGGAAAGATGGCAAGAAGACAGGTGATGGAGACTCTGCCTCGTGGCCCGGGTGAGTCAGAAACCTCTGGCCCTCTGCTGTTCTGATTCTGTTTTATGTCCCATTTTGGTCCAAACCGCTGGACAGAGGGTCTCACATCTTTGGTATCCAGAGGAGTTGATGGTGGACTCAGACATCCGACTGATGCTCCTGAAATATCAGATAAATCTGTAAAATAATGACAGAAACCTGAAGGGTTCTTTAGTGCAGCGGTTCCCAAAAATGTTTTTTGAGGACCCCCTTGCTTGTGTCCAAGACCAGCCAGGACCCCCAACCTCAACTCCAGCACGCATAACCACATTAATGTGATCATTTACAAACTTTCTACAGAGTTATAACTTTTATATGGAGTTCTGGTTATACTGTAGGGTGTGTTATTGGGATTTTATGAATGTCATTTTTACAAATAAAATCTTGCTAACCTCACAACCTCAGCAAAGACAAAATTATGGGGACCCCCTGCAATCTTGTGGGGGGTCCCAACCCCCAGTTTGGGAACCATTGCTTTAATGGACTCCACCTGTCTCCGCATTGTCATCCGCTTCCTTCTCATTCATGCTTTCATATCTCCTGTTGTGGTTTGTCAACCAAGCTGACTCACCCCGACAGAAAACAGCAGGTCCAATGAACCACTTCAACAGAGTCTGTAAGACTCTGCAGATCCCGGGCAAGCCCCCAAACATGTTACGTTGCCTGTTTTTGGTCAAGGAAATGTGGGGGTGCAGTAATACATAATCTAAAAAAAAGACTAAATGAACCATTAAACAGTTTTATTAACCAATTTACCTGAAACGGTTGCAAACACCTGGAAGGACACCTGAAGCTGCATTTAACTAATAAAACTTAACTAACCTATAAACTAGTTCATGCATTAACAGGACTAACCAATGTTTCTGCTCCAGCTGGAGCTTCACAAACACCAAACCTCATAGAAAACCAACAACTTTCAGCTCCAGACGGCAGGTCAAAGCAGACGTTTCCAGATCACTACACTCTCTGTGGGCTCTAACAGCTCCATCTGCATCCGTCGGCATCAGGATGCAATCATCAGACGTACCAGCTGATATTTTTATGGAAACTCATCAATAGGAGGAGATTAACCTGAGCAGGAGCATGTTCTACTGCTGCAGCTTTTATCCATCCAGGAACAAACAATAATGTCTGATGATTGTTGTAGTAAATAAGCCAGCAGACGTCTCCTTTGACCTTTCATGTTTCCGACATCCATCTTTCTTCTGATTCTTCAGGAAGTTCGACTCCCTGATCCAGGCCCAGGCCCGGGAGCTGTCTCTGCTCCGCCAGCGGCAGCGAGAAGCTCGAGGCGTCTGCAACATCCTCACCCAGCACCTGGGGGACACCACCAAGGCCTTTGAGGAGCTGCTGAGGGCCAATGACATCGACTACTACATGGGCCAGAGCTTCAGGGACCAGCTGGCCCAGAGCAGCGCTCTGGCCCAGCGGGTCGGTGCCAGGATCAGTGGACGTGAGTCATTTGGGTTGATTTGATTAGAGCGTTGGGGCGAGTCCGTCTGAAGGGACGTTAACGATGTTAACGTGTTTGTTTACTGACAGGAGATCATTCTGAGGATCCCGATGAGAAGACGGAGCTGCTCGCCATCCGGTCAGTCCTCATCGCCTCGGCTCTGTGTTTGGGTTTCCGGAGTCTGTGTAGTTCAGTGGAAAGTATCGGATCAGGACGTTTCCTACTCGGGCCAGAAATGATCGGATGCTTGCTTCCCGACCATCCTGTGGGCTGGTTTGTCCCAGACCTGTTTAGTTAATGATGTGGAAAGGTGGGCGTGTCCCAAAAGCACCAGTGGTTCTGGGTAGAGTGGGGGTGGGGGGATACCTCAGCTGCAACTCCACCCTCTCAGTCCTAACGCCCGCCATGAGTTTCCATTTAAATTTGAATTGAATTTATATTGTTGAGTGAACTGGCCAATCAGATCAGGGTATTCTGGGGGGTGGGGCTTAAAAAGGACAGGAGCTAAAACAACTATTACACTAAAATATTTAGGATCAGATAAAAAGAGTTACAGAACATTCTGTGAATCGTCTTCAGCGTCCTCCCTTCCTTTCTTTTGTGTCGGCTTTTATTTCCTGCTAGCTGGTTGGGTTCCCTAACTGTGACGTTCTGCGTTCTGTGGACCGGAACCGAGTTCCGATCCATTGTCCAGGCTGAGACACGGGAACCTCCTGTCCAGCTGATTGGTTGGACAGAGATGAGGTCAGAGTTAAAGAGTTCTGGTGTCAGGATTCACGTTCCCAACAGAACCATCAACAAACCCGTTACCAGTGACAGATGAGAGACGGCGGCTGCAGGAGGGTCTTTGGTTCTGTTAGCTCAGAACATCACCAGGTGGTGTAAAGATCTGCTGCCTCTAATGTGATTCACCATGGTTACCATGGTTACAGAGAAGGGATGGGAGTGGCTTCGGGATGTCAGACTGAATCCTTCAGAGCCTGAAAAACTCAATGATCCCATCAGTCCTGGTACCAGAGGAGCAGGGGTCTGGTCCATGTCACCGGTGAGGGCTGGACTCCACCAAGGTTCTCCGGTTCCACTCAGAACCTTCATGGACAGAATTCTGAGGTGGTGAAGCTAGGAAGACCCTTTGATCTTTGTTCCGATCCTCACCGATGGTCATGAGCTTTGTGTAACGACCAAAAGAACTCGATCATGAAAACAGAATGAGTTTCCTCTACAGGGCGGTTGGGCTCAGCCTAGCACAGGGGGTTGGTTTGGGTCTGAATCAGGCAGTTTGGGTGTGAAGAACACAAACCACAATCTGGAAGTTCTGGAAACCCAAAAAACTTCAAGAAGATCTTCTGTTTCAGATGCAAAACTTTCCTCCAGGTTCCAGAACAGGATCCAGGTTGAGATGTTTAAAGCAGCTTCAAAGGGCAACGGTGGCTCAGGGGCTAGGAGTTCACCCTGCAATCGGTGGGTTGCAGGTTTGATCCCAATTTCCGCAGTCATGTCAGTCGTTGTGTCCTTGGGCGAGACACTTCCCACGCCTGACCTTCTGGTGGTGGTCGGAGGGACTGGTGGTGCCTTTGTACATGTGTCCCAGGACAGATGTAAATCATCACCACCAGTGTGTGAATGGATGAATGAATGATTCACTTTAGAGTCCTCTGACTCAGAAACGTGCTACACAGATGCAGGTCATTTATCATTAGTCATGTTTGTTCATCTAGTGGACTCACAGGTGTGGAAGAAAGTAGTCAACCTGATGGAGAACCCTGCGAAAACCCACACATGCATGAGGAGAACACGCTAACTCCACACATGCATGAGGAGAACACGCTAACTCCACACATGCATGAGGAGAACACGCTAACTCCACACATGCATGAGGAGAACACGCTAACTCCACACATGCATGAGAACATGCTAACTCCACACATGCATGAGAACATGCTAACTCCACACATGCATGATAACATGCTAACTCCACACATGCATGAGAACATGCTAACTCCACACATGCATGAGAACATGCTAACTCCACACATGCATGATAACATGCTAACTCCACACATGCATGAGGAGAACACGCTAACTCCACACATGCATGAGAACACGCTAACTCCACACATGCATGAGGAGAACACGCTAACTCCACACATGCATGAGGAGAACACGCTAACTCCACACATGCATGAGGAGAACACGCTAACTCCACACATCCATGAGAACATGCTAACTCCACACATGCATGATAACACGCTAACTCCACACATGCATGAGGAGAACACGCTAACTCCACACATGCATGAGGAGAACACGCTAACTCCACACATGCATGAGGAGAACACGCTAACTCCACACATGCATGAGAACATGCTAACTCCACACATGCATGAGAACATGCTAACTCCACACATGCATGAGAACATGCTAACTCCACACATGCATGAGGAGAACACGGTAACTCCACACATGCATGAGAACATGCTAACTCCACACATGCATGATAACATGCTAACTCCACACATGCATGAGAAGAACATGCTAACTCCACACATGCATGAGGAGAACACGCTAACTCCACACATGCATGAGGAGAACACGCTAACTCCACACATGCATGAGGAGAACACGCTAACTCCACACATGCATGATAACATGCTAACTCCACACATGCATGAGAACATGCTAACTCCACACATGCATGAGAACATGCTAACTCCACACATGCATGATAACATGCTAACTCCACACATGCATGAGAACATGCTAACTCCACACATGCATGAGAACATGCTAACTCCACACATGCATGATAACATGCTAACTCCACACATGCATGAGAACATGCTAACTCCACACATGCATGAGAACATGCTAACTCCACACATGCATGATAACATGCTAACTCCACACATGCATGAGAACATGCTAACTCCACACATGCATGAGAACATGCTAACTCCACACATGCATGATAACATGCTAACTCCACACATGCATGAGAACATGCTAACTCCACACATGCATGAGAACATGCTAACTCCACACATGCATGATAACATGCTAACTCCACACATGCATGAGAACATGCTAACTCCACACATGCATGAGAACATGCTAACTCCACACATGCATGATAACATGCTAACTCCACACATGCATGAGAACATGCTAACTCCACACATGCATGAGAACATGCTAACTCCACACATGCATGATAACATGCTAACTCCACACATGCATGAGAACATGCTAACTCCACACATGCATGAGAACATGCTAACTCCACACATGCATGTTTTTGGTCCAACGTCTGTTTTAATGGCGGCTCTGATCTGTCGTCCTGCTGGAGGCTGATCTCTGCTGTGAGTGGAAGCTCGTGGCGTTTATCTGTCCTGGATGTTCAGTGGCTTGTAATTCACCACCTCACTGCTCGTGTGTGTGTGTGTGTGTGTGTGCGTGCGTGCGTGCGTGCGTGCGTGTGTGTGTGTGTGCGTGTGTGTGTGTGTGTGTGTGTGGTGGGGTTGAACAGATCCAGGAAATCAGTTTTATAATAAAATCACAGGAACCAGGAGGAGACTAAATCAGTGCTTCTGTTGTTTACATTCAGATTTTATATCTTGTAGCAAAAATTTAAAAGCATGTTTGTGTATAAATGTACCTGAACAGCCTCTGCTCAGAGGTTTACCTTCGTGTGTGTGTGTGTGGGGGGGGGTTCACAGGTATTTTCCATGTTTTAGATGAACATTTTTTAGCAGCAGGTTTATTTCTGACTGCTGCTGCTGATGACCAGAGTAAACATCATAAAGCAGCTTAACCCATCAGTCCGTCTGTGGTCAGCAGGCTCCTCCCACTTTGAACATATGAAAGGCTCCCGTCTGCTCGGCCAGAGAGCAGCTGCACTAATGCCGCTCCGGCTTTTTGCTGCATGTCGTTAACATCTAATCAGGTTAAGTTATTAAGACCTGGGATGGGAGGGAAGTGGGTCAGGAGGAGCTAAACGCAGCACAGACACATGAGATGTGAGGGATGGAGCTCCGAGCTGCACATGGTGCTCAACGTCCAGCATTATGTAAGATTTACTCACAACAAACCTGGAATTAGTGGGAATTTCTCTGTTTGTTCGTCTGCTTCTGGGAGAGGAAGTGTTTTAGTTTGTCAGACTCATCCAGGAGCGGCTCAGGAATCTGTTGTTTGTTTTGTGAATCTTCCCGCGTGTCCTGGAGGAAGTTTCTGCAGATGCACGGATCTGAAACACTCCGATGAGCTGCTTTGTGGCCGATCGTTCTTTCAGCTCCTGCTTTTCTGTTCGTCCGATGGCCGGTGGAGCGTGAACATCCGAGCCCCCGGGGTCGGGACGTCCCTTCATTCCCTCGTCCCGCTGGTTGTGGACGGAGGACGGCATCGTTCTTGGAATAATTATGAAGAACCGACAGTAGAAGAAGGAAAACAGAACAGCAAGTTTCCTTGGATACTTTAGCTTTGAAGAATTTTGATTTAACATTTCATTTCTTTTAAATTGTGTCAGTATTTTATTCCTGTGGGTCGGTTTCCTGCTTCTGTGACCCTCCGATGGATCTGAACCCTTTTGGTTCCCGTCCAGAGTCCCTGTTCATCCGTGTCTGTGCCTGAAGGAAGCCACTAAAATCTCCCTGGGAATCCCAACTTTAATCAGGATTTGCTCTGCTTTTCACCTCCATCCCCCGCTCACACCTGACCCAATGAGCCCAGCTGCGATAGCTCTGGAGAGCCCTGATGGAGAAGGTTTATCCCGTCCAGGGGGTTGGGGGGGTGACCCGGCGGTGTGATGGCTCCTCTGTGGAAGGCCATGCTGTCCAGAAGCAGCCCGCTGTACAGAGACGCTCTGTTCTCCTTCTCCCTGTGGGAGTGGAGAGCCCAGGAGAGGGAGCTGCTGCTGCTGAAGAAACGCTCCGACAAGGAGAGGAGGAGCATGATCGCTCAGCTCGACAAGTAAGACCAACACCAGAATAAAGTCAGATTAGATTATTAATCCAGCAGGAGGAGGAGAGCCTAGAGTGCTCCCTCAGCCGGTCCGCTCCCAGGAGCCAAGTGATCCAGGAGCGGTGGAAAATTGGAGCTCAGATCAGGATCTCAGGAACGTTTATTATTCCTAAATAAAAATCATTAACCTCTAATAAACATTTCACATCATAATCTAGAACAGGGGTGCCCAATCCTGGTCCTGGAGGGCCGCTATCCAGCAGGTTTTGTGGTTTCTCTGCTCAAACACACTTGATTCAGTGGTTGAATCACCTGTGCAGCAGCTCATCAAGCTCTGCTGAAGCCTGCTAATCACTTGCTAATTGAAATCAGGTGTGTTGAAGCAGAGTTACAACTAAAACCTGCTGGATACCGGCCCTTGAGGACCAGGATTGGGGACCCCTGCTCTACTCCATTGATTCAGTGGTATATTCACCTGTGCAGCAGCTCATCGGGCTCTGACTGCAGAAGCCTGTTAATCACCTGCTGATTAAAATCAGGTGAGTTAAAACTAAAACATGCTGGAGACTGACCCTGCAGGACCAGGATTGGGCACCCCTGATCTAGAACCTCGACACAGAAGGTCCGGGCCACACGGCACATCCACCCTGACTCCGCCCACCCTGAGGTTGTGTTTTACTACATTAATTAAAGGTTTTAATGTAATTAAATCGTTTTCCTGGTAACTTTAGATTCTCCTCGTGATCTCATTCCAGATCCTGGTTTTAGATTAGGATCCAGATCCAGATTTTTGCAGTAGCCTGTGTTGTGTCATAAACTCACCGGGGTAGGGTTGAACGTAGCCTAATATTAGCAACAGTGACGCTGTTTTCTGCTACAGCCTTAGACGAATGTTCTGCAGTGAACAGAAATGTAAAATGTATCTCCATGGAAATAAATGATTTTTGTGTTTAGTTTAATATTCCTGCCACTGTGGGATGTTTTATTTGTCTATAAAGTGGTTAGCGTCCCGCTGAAGGAGCTTTGTCTGTTCTGAATGGTCAGAAGTGACAAAGCTCCTCGGATGAGAAGAGAAACGTCTTCAAGAAACCAAAGAAGACCTTTGACCTGCATGACTGAGAACCTGCACCCGCAGAGCAGAGTCAGATTCCTGAGCACAAATCCTGGGCCGTAATAATAAATATGTTTAATCATCATCAATAATTAGTCACAGCACTTGTTAACATTTCCTGTTTTATCACAAATGAGTCGAAACATCAACAAAGCTGAATGTCTCTGGTCTGTGAACACGGGTGTGTTGGTCTGATATGGATTAATGAGTCTGATTGATTTGTCACTGTTAATGAAATCAGCTGATGGGGGGGTGGGGTTGTCCTCAGGAACATTGTCATGTCTTTGTTGTGAGTGCTCTTCCTGTGGAGGCCTGGTTCTGGCTCAGGTGAGCCAGGGGAGTGAACCCTCCACAGGTGACTCGACTCACCTGCTCATTAACCAGGTGTTTGAATGTTTGATCGAATCTGCTGCTTTAGATCCTCTGACTCTTTACGAGGTCCTTTATCAGCTCAGATCTTGAAGCCGTGGAGTTAAATCAGAATCAGTCAGCTGATCAAACCATGAGCTCACCTGACAGGTAAACAATCAGGTTCTGGTGGTTCCTCCTGTCTGTTTGTGGATTAAACAACTCATGTTTGATCCACAGCAGATTACTCATCTGTACCTGTGTGTGTGTGTGTGTGTGTGTGTGTGTGTGTGTGTGTGTGTGTGTGTGTGTGTGTGTGAGACAGACTCAGTAAAGAGCTCCAGCAGAAGGATAAACTCATCGAGTCTCTCCGAGCCAAACTAAACCATCGCCATCATCAACGATCGGACACGCCCACCAGTAGCCACGCCCTCTCTGACACTTCCGACCAATCAGATCGCATCTCCTACGTGTCCGATGAGCACCGGTCCACCAACGGGGACGTGGAGCTGTGCTCCGATGTGGATGCTGTCAGTGAGCTTGGTCCTGAGGAGACCCAGACCTCGACCCGCACTGGAGCAGGTGAGTTCAGCACCAACGAAGAAGAACCAAGAACATCTGGAACCAGGAAGTGACTCATGTTAGATAAACAACAGAGTAGGAAGATGCCATGGATGTTTATCTAGGGGTTCACACACACACACACACACACTCTCCCCCTCTCTCTCGCTCTCTCCCTCTCTCTCTCTCTCCCTCTCTCTCTCTCTGTCTCTCTCCCTCTCTCTCTCCCCTCTCTCTCTCCCTCTCTCTCTCTCTCCCTCTCTCTCGCTCTGTCTTTCTCCCTCTCTCTCTCTCCCCCC
>SSNS01000126.1:160700-184065 GCA_006937985.1 Aphyosemion australe
GGGGGAGAGAGCTCCAGAGTCTGGGGGCCACAGCAGCAAATGATCTGTCACCTTTGGTCTTTAGCCTGGTGCTGCACAACCAGTAGGCTTTGATCACTGGACCTCAGGGACCTGCTGGGGGTGTAGGCACTGAGAAGATCACCAATGTATGATGGTGCTGGTCCATGTAAGGCCCTAAAAACCAGAACCAGGATCTGGAAATGAACCCTGAAGTTAACCGGCAGCCAGTGAAGCTGGAAGAGGAGCGGGGTGACGTGGGTGTCCTTTAGACCCTGATGTCATCACAATCACCCATGAATGAAACCAGCAGACGTACAGAACCACAGAAAACCCTCCAGCTCTGATCCTGCAGAGATGAGAATGAACCAAACCTGGACCAGCCTTAGAGGAGCTCACGGTTCCAGGTCTGCTGTAGGAAACAAGATTATCGTTCAACAACACAACAGGAATGATGATTTCTTCTACTAATTCATCAGAGTGCTGATAATTTGTCATTATTACTTTTGCCAGATGAAAGGGAGATATATTGTGTGGTTAAAATCAGCGGTTTCTAAAATCCTTCGACAACATCTGCTGAAATCTAAACTCGCCTGTGGGGCCTGCTGATTCTGGGTTGTCTCAGAGAGCTAACGAACAGAATCCAGAGTTTTCTCTTTCTGCTGTGATGTGATTCTGACAGTAAAAACCGTGTTATTGCTAACATGATTTAGCTCTTAGCGATGATGAGTTGAACATCTGGGCTTTTCATGCGGCTTAGGACATTTCTACTGGCTGCTGCTGCCTGAGCTTAGCAGCAGCATGATGGATGGAGAATGTTCCTGTCTGTCCAGGTTTAAGGTGTGGTCTTATGATCTGAAGTCTCTCCTGATCGTCTGAATCTGGCCTGATGCTAGTCGGGTGTTGTGGTGGGACCAGAACTTAATCCTGGTTACTCTGGTCCAACATCTCTTCAGCTAAATGTCCTGCAGGGACAGAAGAGCCTCTGTTGGTCTTCCCAAACCAGGATGTGACGTTCTGAGTGATGATTTGTTCCACAGCAGAGAGCAGAAAGACCTCAGGATCTCTGAAGAACTTCCTCTGGTTTCTTAAAGTGGTCCAAGCCTTCTTGGTCTGGACCTGTCAGATTCCTTTTTTTTTTTTACCCCATGTCCTGTTTGGCTGTATAGCAAACAGAATTGATGTCTGAGTGCCGAAAACAAGCCTTACCTGTCAGATTCCTAAATCTTTCTCCACATGAATCCCACTGATGTTACTGGGTTTAGAGGTTTGTCTGGTGTCTCCTGCTGATCCAACACCAGCTCTTTGGTCTCACCGACATTCAGCTGGAGACCATTTTCCTGATACAATGAGACCAGGATCTCCACCAGCACCGCTGGGTCTCCTGCAGTTATAAATCTAACAGGAGGACTGAGCACACAACCTTGTGGAGCTCCACAAGGCCCTAACCCTGACCCCCCCACCTTTACCACCTGCATCAAGCACCTGAGGGCCCCAAATCCCCCAGTTTAACAGAATACTCCCTATATTTAGTGCAAAGATATAACTAACCGTATATTCTCAGATTTTATTTGGCTGATGATCAAACTAACCGTAGAGACGCATCCGTCTGGATTCTGAGTATCTGACACACAAACATGTCGTTCTCACTAACTCCAGGTTGTGTTCCTCTGCAGGGTTCTCCGCTCCTCACCCCAAACCTCTTCATGGTTTCTCATTCGTCCACCAACAGCCGGCTGACTTCTCCGGCTTCCTGCCTCCATCCTTCCAGGGATTCCAGTCATCTCCGTTTGGCAGCGCCATGAGCAGCAGCAGTGTGGACGCTGGCGCCGCCATCAAAGCAGGGGCCAGCCTACTGGAGAGCAGTGCATTGTGGGAGATGGCCCACGGAAGCCGACCAGCGAGAGTTGGAGCTGACCTGTCGTCTGGGTCGTCAGGGTACCAGTCCGGAACCAGCCACACAGGTTCAGACCAAACGGTCCCGTTTGTTTCTGCTGTCTTGAGCGGTCCTCCTCAGTACTAGTTGTCCGGTTGTTTGTAGCAAGTAGATTTTACAGTCCAAAGATCTGATGATGATTCAGCTCTAACGTTTAGTAAAGTGTGCTTTCCACATCTTTTGTGCGTTGATTCTGTGTATGTCTTCTACTTGCATCGCTTGGTTCTTTTTTTAACACAGAAAAAGAGTTTTTACCTTTTTTTTGCTGACGTTTCGACCGCCATACTGCTGTCATCCTCAGAGCTAGCCGCTCCTGGCAGCACTTCCTTTTCCGTTTGTCTGCGGGCAGCAGAGGACGGTGTAGCGAACTCCACATACTTCACATAAACAATACGTGGACGACATACTAGAAATCATACCAAAAGGACAAATGGAGACACTAACAGAACACCTGAACAGTGTAGATGCATATGATGCCTACATATGAAGAAGAAACAGATGGTAGCATAACGTTCATGAACATGAATATAAACACATGCAGACCGATATTTATTATGGACATCAGAACATCTCACCATACATAAAATGTCAGTGATCAGAACGTTATACCACCAAGCAAACATCGTAACAGAAGAACAAGACCATAAACAAGAGGACAAACATATAAAAAATGCATTAAAAACCTGCGGATACCCGACATAAACTACAAACCAGTGATGATAACCCTTCCATACATCAAAGGCATAACAGAAAAAATAACATGAACACACCAACAAAACCATACACAACAGTTAGGAAAAGACTAGTACACCCAAAAGACAAGATACCAACAGGACTCAAGTGTGGAGTCATATCCCATGCAAACTACACAATAAAACATTTGTAGGAGAAACCGGACGCCAACTCAACACACGAACAATAGAACACAGAAAGGAGTGTGAGAAGGAGACGAGAAGAAGACACACAAGAGCAGCAAAACAGGAAGCAGAAAGTACAATAAAGAAATCAGCCGTAACAGATCACTGCACAAGAGAGAATCACATGATGGACTGGGACAGAACACGGATCATGAACACCGAACAACAAAAATACTGAAGATGGATCAAGGAAGCGATAGAAATAAGGAGACGTGGACACAACCATGAACAGAGACGATGGGGTTTACACACTGGATCACGCATGGACTGTGTCATCGGCGAGGGGAGCGCGGGCAGCAGGGGGCGACACCGTCCTCTGCTGCCCGCGGATAAACGGAAAAAGGAGTGACGTCGCCAGGAGCAACTAGCTCTGAGGAAGACCGCAGTTAGCGGTCGAAACATCACAAAGCAAAAGGTAAAAACAACTCCTTTCTGTGTTTAAAAAAGAACCAAGTGATGCAAGTGTGCGTTCCACTATATGAATGTTAGTGTGTACCGGTACCAGCAGGTCAGACCTCGACTCCATGTTTTGTTGATGTTTGTGTTTCCTAAAGGTTCAGATCTGATGATGGAGCACCTGAGAGAGATCCGGAGTCTGAGACAGAGACTGGAGGACTCCATCCAGACCAACGACCTCCTCCGACAGCAGCTGGAGGAGAAACTGGGCCGGACCGCCACCGACAAAGGTTCTGTTTGTGTTTCCCTACATCATGTTGGTTCTGCAGCTCAGATACAGGACAGAACTTTAAAGTAAAGCCCTGCTGACTCCACAGGAGGTCCCACCAACATCTACATTCAGGGTCTGGACTCAGTCAGCCAGCGCTCCGGTGAGATCAGACTCCTGAAGGAGGAAAACGTGGGTCTGCAGACGCAGCTGAAGGTCGCCACCAGAGGTGCTGATGCTCACATCACCTCGGCTCAGTTTAAGTGATTTAAATATTAACAACGGTAACAAACCCTGTCCTGATTCACTTGCAGAGGCTAGGAAGGGGGCGGAGCACCTGAGGAAGGTGGAGCTGGATGCAGAGAGGTGGGCGGAGCTTAGCAGACAGCTGCAAGCTGAGGCTGATGCTCACCGACAGGAAGTCACCCAGCTGAAACAAGACAGACTGAAGAATCAGGAAAGCATCAACAGGTAGAGATCAAATGTTTATTAAGATTCTGATTTTAGTTTTGTTCACGCTTCTGTTTCAATTTTTGCCTCCATCTTGGATTTCACCTGAACTCACATCATGTTGGAGTTTCTGCTCCTTTTGATTCTTTGTTTGTGTCGACAGACTCCAGCATGAGGTGAGCGTCCTCCAGCAGCAGCTGAAGCAGAGCTGCAGTTTGGTCCACGAGCTGCAGCGGGGTCGCAGTGATGTCACCACAAACACACACTCAGGTAACACAATCAGCTGCTGCTAACTTGTGTGTGTGTGTGTGTGTGTGTGTGTGTGTGTGTGTGTGTTCATGTTTTCATTATACTACTTTATCAGTGCTCCATAGTGGATTTTCTGTAGTTCTTCATAATTATTTTATTTTCCTCCTCAGCAGCTTCGTCTCATCAGGATCCAACTTCAGACGGCTCCCTCGCCAACCGTCATGGCTGCCACGCTGTCGGCCATGTTCAGGACTTTCAGGCTCTGCAGCAGCAGCTTCTGGAGGGAAGTTCCCTTGTCCTGAAGGTGGAGGCTGCCCTCGGGTCCCTGAACGCCTCGCAGAAGCTTCATCAGGTAGAGCAGATGATTGATGGGACTCATTTATTTTCCGTGTCTGACGTTTGTCCTCCTGTCTCTTTAAATCTCAGCCTTCAGACTCAGGATGTGTCATAAATCTGCTGTCGGACACCAGAACCCTGAAACGGATCCTGCAGGAGGCCGAGTCTCTGCTCAGGAGGTTCTGGAGAGCAACTCGACCCGACTCTGAGGAGCCCAGACAGGTGAGAATGGTTCTAAACCGTTTTCTGCCTAATCCTCCAATAACACCAGATCAGCCATGCTACAATGTCAGATATATTTATTATTATTAATAATAATAATAGAATGTTTTATTAAGTGGTGGGGGTATTCTGTGTGTTTAGGACCCGATCCTGCAGGAGGAGCTGGCTTCTCTCCGTCTGAAGCTCTCAGAACAAGAGCGGGCTCTAAGGGACACCATGGAGAGACTAAAGAGCTCCAACCTGACCAGAGACAGCATGGAGAACTTCATCATCAGCCAGTGTGAGTCTCAACGCTCTGCTTTATCAGCTGATCAGAAACCAGAGGAATCCTCCGTTTGTTGAGGTTCTGGAGGAAGATTAAGATCAGAATCTGATTAATATGAAATATCAGCTCTGACATACCTGGTCCTGGTCCTGGTCCTGGTCCAGCCTGAGCTTCTAACTGATGACCAACGTGTTTATTTTTGCTTACAGTGTCCAGAACTCGGGACGTGTTGAAGAAAGCGAAGACCAACCTGCAGGTGAGTTCTGGTTCTGTTGTTCTGGATCAACTCCTAAAGTTCCTCCTCCTTCTGATGGTTGGGTTTCCTCAGGAGAACAACCTCAGGATCTCCTCCCTCTCTTTTCCTCCCTGCTCCCCCCACCCCCGGCCTCTGAAAGGTACTGTCCTGGTTCTGCAGAGCTCTAACCCTACTAACCGGTTAGTTGGGTTTAAGGCTTGAATAACTTCACATGTTTTACCCCCCCCCCACCACCACCACCACCACCACCTTAACACACACACACACACACATTTTAACGCTGCTCTTTCTGCAGCGCTCTGACTCTGGACACGTTTCACTTTAAGGCGTCTTTTATTGATTATATTAATTCTGTAGAGCACGTAGGAGGATCCATGCTAACAGCTTCACGCCGTTTCCGTGTTTTAAACCTTTCCTAACAGTCTGGATCCTCTCAGCGGTTCAGGCTCGTATCACTAAAAGGATCCAGAACTTTCCAGGATGAAGCTCCACATCCGCCTGTTTTCTGTTGCAGGGGAAAACTCAGGAGGCTTCCATGAGCTCACCTCCTCTCCTGGTTGGAGTGTCCTGAGGTCCTCTCCATCAGCTCCCCTCCAGCGCCCCCTGCAGGCGGGCTACCTCTAGCTCAGGACATGGTGATGTGGACCTGTGACCTCTGACCTCTGTGTTGGAGCCGGGGACATGAGACTGGAGATGTTTTAGTTGTTTATGTGAGACCAGGCTGATGTTTGCTTCAGATTAAATCCAGATTACCAGCTGGACTCCAGGATGTCGGTTCTGGTTTACAACCTGCTTTATCTGCTTGTTTTCAAACTCCTGTCCTGTTTTCCTCAGAAACCTGAAGCTGCCAATCAGCTGATGAGGCTCCGAGCCAAGGTCTATCTAGATATATAGATGATAGATAGATAGATAGATAGATAGATAGATAGATAGATAGATAGATAGATAGATAGATAGATAGATATGAATAAACATCACAAAGTGACAATAATAATTGTAAAACAACGTGTTTTAGCTCTGTTGGCGGGCTATAAGTGTGTTCTTGAACGAGAGGCGTTGCTTTCTGCCGTAAACATGGAAGTGGGGAGAATGGCTCAAGATGTGATTCGTCAGCCTCCAGATGGCGCCGTCGGATTAAAAAAACTCCAGATTTCTGCTTTAATCCTTGTAAGGAAATGACCTTTTTTCCCAAAGTGCTTCTAATTCCAGGTTGATGTCCATGGGGGGTCTAGGAGAACTTAGACAGGAGCTTTGATCCATGTTTACATAGAATCACAATCATAACACCAGGGACCTTAGATAGGACATCTCCTCACCCTGCTTTTATTTTGGTAAGACACGTTTAAAACCTTTAGATTTAACTTTACATTTGATGGAAAATATTCATAATTGTTTTTTTATGTTTGAACGTTAGAATTTTTCTTAAACTTTTGACTTTACAAATAAAGCTTGTTGTTCTGAGGAGTCGTGTTTTTAGGACTCAGTCGTTATTCTCGTTTTCAACGTGTCGATGCTCTAAAATCCAGTAAAAGCTGAAAACTGCTGTTGGCTTTTACACAAGGCTCATAAGTTTGTAAAACTGTCATTTAGGATTTGAGGTGAAACGGCTGAAATCTGGCTCCATTCAGCCGGTTCTGGTTCTGGTGTTGATAATATCTACGTTTAAACAAAGATGTTACTAAAGTCACACTTTGTCATATTTCTAAATCATTTTCTTGAGCCAGGCGGAGCTAACATGACCCTACAGGGTCCGCTCCTGGGCGTTAGCAGCCCGAGCCTCTCCGGACCGCCGACCTGAAGTCTCGCCGAGTCGAGCTGCCCGTTGGACCACCTGTGGCCCCAGAGCCACCGGTTGCAGAGCCCTGCATCAGGCTGGTTGGAAGCAGCCTGACGTCCTGCTGATCAGCTGACTGCAGGTTCAGGATTCAGAGCCCGCCTCTTCAGGGGAGAATAAAGAAAATAGATCTAAATAGTGGCTGTTTTTAAACCTTTCAGGATCTTTATTAGTTTTTCCTCTCATGAGACGCTGGATGAGAAAACGTTTCCCTGATCTGTGACGGATCAGCTTTTAGAAACCGGATCCTTTGGTTTTCTGAGGAATTGTGGGTTTTTAGTTTTCACTAAAATATGCAACGTTTGGGTTTCTGTTTGAAGAGTGACTCCTAGATCGTTTATGTGAATGAGTTTTTTATTTTAACCTGTTTCAGAGACGTCTGATGAGTTGTAGTTTGTGTGAGAGTCAGAAGCAGCTGATGCTTTTGCTGCTGGGACACACCTGATGCTTGCTTTCCTTTATTAAAATGTTCTTTTAAAGTCAGCTTTGTTGTTTTTATTGAATCTGGTGGATTTGATGTTTTGTTCATTCAGGAACTTTTATCCAAACATGGTTTGTTTTAGTTGATGCAGATTTTCTACTTCATAACTTTTTATCGTGATTTTATTTCTTAAAAATGGAAAAGAATAAATCTGGTAGCCTGGTGCTGCACAACCAGTAGGCTTTGATCACTGGACCTCAGGGACCTGCTGGGGGTGTAGGGACTGAGGAGATCACTGCACGACCCTGGATCACTGCTATCACTTTTATTGGTAATTCAAGTTTAGATCAGTGTGTGATGACAGGGTTTCAGGTGTAGAAGACAGTAGAGAGAGCAGCCATGAGGACAAGACAGGAGGACAGAGCTGGAGGTTCTCTTTGGGAGTCAGGAGGATGGATAGGATCAGGAATGAGTCCATCAGAGGGACAGCTCATGGTAGATGTTTAGGAGATAAAGTCAGAGAGGACATGTCCAGAGGAGAGACGAATGGGTAGAAGGATGCTGAGGGTGGAGCCACCAGGCAGGAGGCTGGGAGGAAAGAGGACATGAAGGTAGTTGGTGTGAGGGTGGAGGACAATTATTGGTTATAATTGAAATTTTATTCACAAAATTGTTATAAAAAGGCAGACGAAGGTGAAAACCATCCAAATAAATGCAGCTGATGCAATAAATATTGAATATTTTAAATTTATGTTTGAAAAAATAGATTTCCAATTTATATAATAAGAAAATTATTTTTCAAGAGATTATTATTTTTTATTTCAGTTATTTTCTGAGTGTTGTTTGGACAATTTATCAGAAACATGCAGAAATAAAAAGATTAGGTCAGGAAAACAGCTTCAATGCATTTTCATTGTCTGCCAGCAGGTGGCAGCAGTCTCCACCTAACCACGTGTCGGGAGTCCCCTTCCCTTCCCTAAAACAAGTTAAACTAGCAGGTTTGGAAGTTTACACTTATATTAAACACAGTCTTTGAAACATGTAACAAATGAATCTGCACACGTTTCTAAGAAACAAGGAACAGACTGAAGGAGCTGAATGTTTTTGTAAAGCGGAAACAGCAGAAAGGAAGAAGATTAAACTCATTTTCAAAATAAAACGTACATTTCATTAGGTCTTGTTTTCATTTTGACAAAATAATTTATTCTGCATAATTCAAAAATGCTGCAAAAATCATTTTGAGGCTGAAGCATAAAACTGGATTTTTCCAGATCAGGTGGCTCTCATGGTTAAAATGTTGCCTTCATTTTATTTTCATTTAAAAGCTCTCAGGTGAAAATGACAAACCTACCAGCAATTTATTGTCTTTGAATGCTGAATTCTACAACACGGAAACATTTGAGAAATATTTTGCATTCAAATATGAAAAAAGAGAAACTAAATGAATTATAATTGGGGAACGTGTGCATCCTTCGCTGTGAAGCAGTTGGATCAGAGGTCTCGCTCTGATGCTTTTGTCATTTCTAATTTGGAAAACGAGCCTTTTAATGACCGGATCATTGAATAACAATATCAAAACGTAGATTGTTTTTTAAATGGTTGGCTGGAATTAATTTGAACAAACGTATATTTATTTATTGCATTTGAATGTGCTAATATGAAAAAGGTACTGGCCAGCAGACATGATGGTAGGGTTTTAATGAATGTCCTAACCTGTTTCAAGGGTAGAGCAGAAACTTAGAGACTGACTTGACAAACATTACATCTGTTGCCTTTTAGGGTTAAATGTGTGATTTAACTGGAAGTCTCATATAAATCATGTGAAAACAAAAATGTCAAAAATCATTGCTATTCTGTATAAAACAAAATATGTCCTGAACAAGAAGTCATTACACACGCTTTATTGTTCATTGTTGCTTCCATACATGACTTATTGTCTAGAGATATGGGGCGATGCATATAAAACCAATACCCTTCCTATTTTTAAGTTACAAAAAAGAGCCATAAGAATTATAAATCAAACAAACTATACAGAACCAACTAATATCTTATTTATAAATTCAAATATCCTGAAATGCTATGATTTAGTTGAATATAAAATAGCACAGATAATGAATAAAGCACAAAATAATTTGCTATGCCGCAGTACTCAGAAGCTGTTTGAAGTGAGAGACAGTCAGTATGACTTAAGGTGTGTTTCTGTTAGAGGAGTCAACTGGTGGAATAGTTATGAAAGTGATTTACAAAGGTGCAGTTCACTCTCTGTGTTTAAAATCGTGTTTAAAACTAGAATATTAGAAAAAAATATAAAACAGGGATGAAAGAGTATAAATAAATAAATAAATAAAATAATAATAATATTGAAACTTTGGTTGTTTTTTGATTGCTGTCATGGTAATTAATTTATTTTGATTTATTGTCTTTACTTGTCTATGGTGGAAGGTTTACTTTTTTATTTTTTGTTTTTCGAGTCTTATGTACGTGAACTGAATATTAAATGATTCTTCTTTGTAAAAAGGGTTGGCATAATAAGCATGTGCTTCAGCCAGTACCTTTTGATTAGCCTTGTTAGGTTGCAATGTTGCCTGTGATGGACTTGTGTTCTCTCAAAGAATAAAAAATAAAAATGTGGGAAAGTAGGACAAACTTAAACGTTGTTGCTGATTGTTAACGTTCGACTGGTATCCTTACATTAATGTTGAAGCTTATCTGATTTTTAATCCATTCATTTATTTTTAACTTAGTAAATATTCCTGTTTAATTATCAGGTTATACATAAAATAGAACTAAAGAAGGTAAAGATACAGTCTGACTTTTTTAAACATTGAATTTTTATTCTGTGAAATTATGTATTTGAATTTTTGAAACTTAAAATACACATCTGTAAAAATTCAACCACAGAATGTTAATGAGGTGACCTCCTGGCAATCCAAGCCAAAGCAATCGTCACTACATCGAGGTCATTGCTTTTAGCCAATCAAATTACGCTTCTCTGATCACATGACAACAGTGATGCGTCGACTCGATTGAATGACGATTCCTTGGGTCACCAGGATGTCACCTCAGTTGTTGTTGAAGTTTTACGTTGAAATTCTGCTGTTGACTGTTTATGGATGAAAGTTGTGCTGGTGTCTAAGTAAAAAAATAAAATTCATAAATTCAGTGTCTAAATAAAGTCATATTCTGGTGGGGCTGGGTTTCTTATGAAACACATCAACATACAGGTGAAACTGGAAGAATGAGAATCTGGTGCAAAAGTTCATTTATGTCAGTAATTCAACCTAAAAGATGAAACTAACGTATGAGACAGACTCATTCCAGGCAGATCCAGATGTTTCAGCCTTTATCTGTTATAATTGTGATGATTCTGGCTGCAGCTGATGAAAACCCCACATTCAGAATCTCAATTAAAATATGGTGAAAAGGTTCAATATTCTAGACTCTGATCAGCTGATGAATCCAGAACACCTGCAGAGGGTTCCTGAGCCTTTAGATGGTCTCTCAGTCTAAGTTAGGGTTACTGACATTAATGGACTTTTGCACCACATTCTCATTTTTAGTTACATCTGTAAGTTAAAAAAAACATTTCTTTTACTTTGAAAACCCGGAAGCGGACGTAGTATGTTTCCGGTATCGGCCTTGACGCCGCTGGCTGACAGAGTCGGTCACAGGAAACAACCGAACCGAACCGCGCCGTGCTGCTGCTGCTGCTGTTCACCCGGGAGCTTAACCCCGGTGCCCCCGCGCGGAGCCTCAGCGTTTATCCGAGGATGAAAGACCCTCCCGGGAGACCCGCCCCAGCCTGACCCGGGTACCACTGGAACCGGGCGGAACCGCCTCTAACCGTCCGTTAAACGCGGAGCCTGAGCGGGTCATGGGTGTTGTGATGAATTTGAGTGTTACGGTTATTTGAGACAGGTAGACTTTAGCGGGCAGCTTAGCTAGCTAACGAACGTTTCCACTAAGTTCGGGTGAACGGACTGTTCTCGGCCAGAGGCGGAACCGAACTGACCCACATGGATCTTTTTCACCTACACGTGTAACCGATCACCGTCTGTCGGTCGGTCGGTCAGCCGCTGGCTGCTGGTGCTGGCAGCGAGTAGAGGACGGGTTCGACAGATGTGGAGCTAGTTTCGGTTCGGATGGACCACATCCGCAGCTCTGGCTGCTGAGGGGGGCAAGGTGGTCCGGAGAAGACCCGGTACCGGAGTCTGAACGAACTGCGTTATGTAGCGATGACTTTCATTCTGACAGCGAGGTGTCAGTGAGCAGAACCGAACCAAACGGGCCGAACTCACATGAAAACACAAACGGAGTGTTTTTAATCTGGAGGCAAAGATGAAGAGGACGGAAAACAAAAACAAGAGGAAGCTGAGCGCGGAGCGGCAGGAGGAGAAGGGTTCGGTGAGTCAGCCTGTCAGCCCGCACCCAGGGCCCACCCTGACCCACACACGGTTCCGGTCCCAAATCCCTCTCACATCTGTACTCAGAGTTTAATCAGTTTGGAAATACAGTCATGGATTTAATAAAAATCTGTTTTACTCAAATGTTTAAAATACAACAGAGTCTCATATTTACAGGATTAAATCTGAATGTTGAGACATAAAAGTGTAATCTCTAAAGAAAACTTCACACATTCATCACAGAACCACGAGCTTTTTATTTAAATGTATTTCATCCAGAGAAAATAAAAAACAAGCTCAGAATAAACTCAACAGTAAAAATTCCTCCCAGACTGAAGAAGACACGAAGCTCCGCCCCTTTTTTACTAAATGAAAAGGTCATCAAAAAAGAGCTTTCAATAAACACAACTGGACAAACCAACCATAAGACAACATGTCAACCCATCAGATTCCCTTTTCCTCTTTAACAAGCTAATGTGGTGGTGGGGAGCGGTGAGCTGCAGCTGTGGCCGCGCTCGGGAACCATTTGGTGGTTTAACCCCCCAATCCAACCCCTTAGTGCTGAGTGTCACGCGAGGAGGCATTGGGTCCCATTTTTTCAGTCTTTGGTATGACCCGACCGGGATTTGAACCCAGATCTCCCAGTCCCAGGGCGGACACTCTACCACTAGGCCACTGAGAAGGTTTAGCGTTGCAGTTCTGTTAGCACGGTGACAGTGCTAGCCCTACAGCGGCGTTAGCACCAAGGTTCTGTTATTTGGCATTTTTGAAGTTTTTAACAAAGCTTTATTGCTGTTGGTTTCAGTTTGATTTGAGTCAACTCGGTGTGAAAGGATGCTTAAAACAGTTTGTCAGAATCAGATCAAAGAGGTTCAAAATAAAAAATCAGATAAAGTAGCCATCAGCAGGTCAGAGCTGTATACTAATCAGAGATCGGCACCGACTCAGAAAACCAGAATGAGTGCATCTCTGGTTGTTGTGGTTACCCAGTGATGTCATGTAAACCATCCAGTTGGGTTCAGTCCCACAAAGATTCTTTAGACATAAGCTCAGGACAACGGGGTCGGTTTAGTTAATGAAGTCACGTTGGCTGAAGGTCTGAAGCATCACCACCCTGTCATCTGGGACATGTCGGACTCTAAAGCTCCTCGGTGTGTCGGCGCCTCGTCCTTCAGCGGGGAGAAGGATTCTGTCGGGTTTGGGAGGAGACGGCAGATGTTCCTCTGCTCCTGATGTTGACGTGTTTTTGTGTGAAACGTTAAAGGAGCAGACGGGGCCTGTTCATCCACTCTACTCTCACCGACACTGTGGCATTCTGGGTAATGGATCGTGATGCTGTGGCCGAGCAGCATGGCTTCATTTTCTCTAGTTTATTTGCAGTTTTAAAGGTAAAGTACTACAACAGTAGTATTACTACATCTCTGTGACCTTGTCACAGTAAGAGAGAGAACACCATCTAAAACTAAAATGTCACATGATGTGGAAGCCAGTAATTTTCCATCAAAACAATAACATTAAATATAAAAATGATCTGTATAATCTAGTAGAACAATCCTGGCTCGGTTAAGTGACGTGAAGCTAAACTCGTTGATTTATTTCCAGTAGGCTGTCACTGAGCGAGCAGCTGTGATCAGCAGAGGATCAGACCTGCTGCATCAACTCAGTAAAACAATAAAAGCAAATCTGGCATCTTTACAAACTAACTTCAGGGTGGTGTCTTCGTGCCTTTTATGGAGCCGATGTAGAAAAAACAAAAACCACAGAAATCCAGGGTCCAGCTGCCTTCAGTGATGGGCTGGGTGGGTACCCTCAGATTTTTTTTACTACCGGTTCCTGAACGATACCTTTTCAGTACCTATACTTTTAAGTCTAATTTTGAGAGAGAGAGAAAAATACTAAGCATTTTGTTTGTTTATTAAAGGTCCTTTGTCACCCAAAATCCATTTTTGTAGCTTGTGACCATGTTTAATTGTTATTTCTTCATGAAAAACACCCCCGTATACACCGCTGCTCCAGGGATCACCCACACCACTCAAACCACACAGCTTGCAGGTTCAGCACTCTTAGTTAGTAGCTTGGCCACCACTGATTGGCGATCAGTCTTTGGTGTGCTCCGTTTTGGCTTCACACATGCATTTTCCTGTCTCAGCTGCTTCTTTCCTTCAGCTCTGCTAAGCTATAGCAGACAAATGGATAGGCATGGCTGCGTCATTGTGCTCTGCTCCTCCCCGTCCAGGATCCCTCCTCCCCTGGGGCGGAGTGCACCAGCTGGGCGTAACCTTAAGTCTGACGTAGATTTGAAAGTTACGCCCAACTCGTTGTTAAGACGAGTGCACCACTCAGGCGTAAGCCCTTCAGCCTCTACGCCCAGGTGTAACTTTTAAGCCTGGTGTGGAGCAGGCGTAAGTGGGAAGATCTAGGCCTAGAGTTGTTTTACGAGCGTGTAAATAAGCAGCAGACAGAACGCACAGAGGAGACTTGCCGGGGCTGCAGCGCAGCCAATGAATTTGTTTATTCCTGTGCGTGAGTTCAAGCACTATATTATTAGAGAATTGTGTACGGTCTATAATAATAATAATCATCCATATGAGCCATTCCGATCATTTTCCTGGATGCAGCGTTCTCGTGCTGAGGATGTGAGCTCAGCGCAGCGCTCATCCTCCCGAATCTCATCGGGTAGCGCGTCAGGCGCTGAACAACGCCATAAAGGTCGATAAAAGCAGGTGAATCCACTTCAAAAATATCTATAATCACAGAGCTGTATGGCGAAGCTTTGGGAAGAGGATCCTGCCAGTCTGGGGATTTTTAAGAGCAGACTGGTGTTTTTTTGCGCTTGAAAGGAGATTTTTTATTTATTTTTTCTCCTCAACTGTACGCACTCGGCCGTCACTCGTTATTGATGCAGCAGTGATCATCTTCCACACAGCATTGTTTTGTTTTGTTTTTTCGTTTTGTGTCATTAAATTTAATAGAAAGTTGCCTCCTGCTTTCAGCTTTGCTTGGGCCGATACGTTACTAGGCAACGAGCACAGCAACGCTTGTATTCTCGTGAACGCGCATGATACGCCCAGGCGCAGCTACGACTGGTCCTAGTTTGTGTTGGTGCACTCGGTCTAATCTCCAGCCCTTAGGGTTAAGACCGGCTTAAGTTACGCCCAGCTGTTGCACTCCGCCCCTGGACTGTAAACACTAACACCCAGCCTCTCCGTGTAGCTAGCAGGAAGTTTAATCTCCACAGTTGTAAAGAAGTGATTTCTTTCTTATCCAGTCTGCACTTCATCTGCTTCAGCGTCTTCTTCTTCTTCTTTTGTTCCTGAAACTCTTAGAGGGAAATATTCAGGATCAAATATTCAAATCAAGGAAGAACGTAAAACATTCTAAATGTCACCGGACTGCAGGTGGTGTGTGTTTTAGACGGAGTTGCCTGGAGAAACTCCTGTGAGTTCGTTGTTCATTTCCTGTAAAACCTGTAAACTTGTTCTCCTGCAGGGAAACGTCTGGGGGAGAACAGGAGTTCTGTGTTGTCCTGAGAATAGTTCTTTACTTTCCTTTACTGAGGAAGCAGGACCTGAGTCACAGTTAGGAGGAAGAGCTTTTTTCTCTTGAGCGTTCTGCTGGTTCTCATTGGTTGACAGAGCAGAACTTCCTGCCTCCTGGGACGTTCAGGGGCCTCATTTATAAAACTTTGTGTAGAATCCTTAATAAAATTCAACTTGAGCCCAGAAAAAACTATTTACTTACACGGACTTATAATTATCCGACCTATAAAACACTGCGTACGCATGGCTGCACACAGTTCCTGCTTTATAAATCACACTCTTCCTAGAAATGTGCTCAGGTGTTTCTGGATCACAGCCCGCCTCCTACACACCCACTTTCTGCCATAAATGGTCAACGCAAAGCACCTTATTAATACTCTGCAGGTAAAGAAGCCAGCAGATCAGTGGCATTTCACAGGTAGCCATGGCAACTGAGACAGAAATCGAGGTGTTTGTGAGTGACGTGAGCATGAAAAAATGTTTTATTGCGTTCCAGAAGCACCTTGTTGTTACAGCAGTGAGCTGTAGGGTGGAGCTGCTAGTCGATCACGGTGGACATAATAAATAAATGAAAGTGGATGAATGGAGCCCGCCCGTCGGCTAAATCCTGCTGGAACGAGCCGGCTACAGGAAACCCGAGAACGCAGCAGGTGTGCTGGTGCCCAGGGCAGGGCTGTCCATCGGTAATTTCTCTTTGTTTATTAACGTATGTTTCCGTGTCTGCTGGCTCCGTGGTCTGGTCAGGATGCCTCCTGGACGCCTCCCTGATGAGGTTTTCTGGGCACGCCCAACTGGGAGGAGACCTACAGGAAGACCCAGGACACGCTGGAGGGATTATGTCTCTCAGCTGGCCAGGGGACACCTTGGGATTCCCCCGGAGGAGCTGGCCCAAGAGGGAAGTCTGGGCCTCCCTGCTTAGGCTGCTGCCCCCACGACCCAACTCCGGATAAGTGGATGAAAATGGATGGCTGGCTGGCTGGCTGGCTGGCTGGCTGGCTCTGTGGTTTTTGTTTGTTGCTGCGGTGAACCTGGACTATTAGTGATCAACTGGGACTGAATACAGACAGGTGATTCGCTGTGGCGACGCCTGAAGGGAAAAAGCTGTTGCTCTGCCTTCACTATCCAGTTGAAAATACGTCCAAACTGAAGACATTTTCTCTCTCCTGAGGCGACATGTTAGCTCTGTGTTAGCATGCTAGCTAACATTAGCATGTTATGGTGTCTGAATCCCTGCCTGCCATACATTGTGTGATTGTTGTTTTTGTCCAAGAAACAAAGAATACTGATGTAGAGGAACTCAGAAATTAAAACTAGGCCATTGTTATTCTGTTTGAAAATCTCTATCTCAGGATGAATTAAATAATAATAATTTAATAAGGTTAAATCCGATCTTTTCCAGCGATTCTGGATTCTTTGAAAATCACGTGATCGGGTCAGCGCGTCCCTAATAAACATCATTTATCAGAATTCAGCTGAGGTTTTGGTCCGTATCGCCCAGCCTAAAAATCTCCCTCCTTACTCTGTGTAAAAGGGCCCACACCACTACGATGCTTTAGTTAAACACACCCACAATGCCACGCTGCATCAGTGTCACATGACCATCTCCCTCCCCTCCCCCCCTGAAACACAAACGCAAAAAAATGGAAATAAACATCAGTTAACATCAGCCCAGCGTTACCCATTGGACCGACACTGATGTCGGGATATCGTGTATCCCTGTGCGTCCCTATCCCTATAGAGACAGACCAGTGGAGAAATGTGGTTACTGGAATCTGATGTCACTGGTTAGTGATGAGCCAATCTAAACTGTGTAGTCTGTTAGCTCCCGTCGCTCAGCGCTAACTCACACCTGCTCCATGTGGAGGTTGTAGTTTCACTTAAACCAGTATGGGTTCAGATTAGAGGTTGACCGATATTGGTTTTTCTATTGCCGATACCGATTCCGATATGATGAGCCGATGGCTGATATGTACTGCCAATTTTTATGGGCTGATTTTCATGGCCGACATCTAGACATTTTCCATTTAAACTCTGAATTGAACTAACTGTTAAATCTTGACTTTGTGCACTTCTCAGAAGTCAAACAGCCAAATAAAGTAAATTTAGAGTATAGAGTATTTACTATGCAGAATTTATTAGTGAAGGTAAAAATACATTTAGATTAAATTGTGCAAAAGCACCGGGCTGCTCGGAGATGTGCTTGACTTTAAATCGGCTTTACAAATATTGGCCAATGTATAAAAAATGGTAAATAATGGCCCGATATATCGGTCTACTAGTTCAGCTCCCCGTCAGCAGGTCAGCGCTGTATCAGAACCAGGTATCGGCCCAGAAGACCAGAATCGGTGCAACGAGAGCGGTAGAAGGCCTGGATCAATCTTAGGCCTGTTTTCGGTTTTGAATCTGCTGCATCTGCAGATTCTGCCGTGTTGTTGTTCCTCTCTTGCTTTTGCTCAGAACCACTGAACTGCTGAGGGGAAGTGTTGTCTGGTTTTTGTCTGATTCCAGACACAAGTTCCCTCACTCGTCTAAACCTTCCAGCGTCGGATCCCAGAGATATCTGTGGCCCCAAAAATCTGCTGCTGGACAAAAGCTCCACAAATAACACCGGGCTGCTTGAATCTGTTTACCAGGTTTAGCTACAGCCATTATAACAAAATACTGTGTGAGGAATTATTATTTCTTTGATTTGGTTCATGTGAATCGTCTCCAGACCCCTAACTTAGTGCCTCATGACCCATGAAGGGGCCCTGACCCTACCTTTGGGAACCATTCATCTATAAAACCCAGTCAGAACCTGAAGCCAGTTGGAGGATTTTATTACAGAATAATGACTCAATCAGCTGTTTCATGTTTATGTAACATCAGATTTGTGCCTAAAGGTGATCAGAACTGCGTTCCTCGGATTCCAGCCGGAATCCCGATGGATCCACGGTCCGTGTTGTGTCAGTTCTGAAGTGTGTCTCACTTCCTCCCCCTGCTCCAATCAGCATTGGTCATTGTGGGGTGGGCTTGTTTATATCTGAATGACAGATTTTTGTTAAAGCTCCTAACATTCTGGAACGTTCCACCTACCCTCCTTTTTGCTGCTGCTGTGACACCAAAACTGAAGGACAGTAAAGGGAATTTCTATTCTGCTCTATCAATCTGGAAGCTTCTCTACTTTTCCAACCCCATGGCCCTCTCAGCTGATTTTAAGATCAGGCTCTAGTTCAACAGCACAGGGACGAAGAACCGCAGCAGAAGTCCAGCAGATGCATCAGTCACCTATTAAAGCTCCCGGCCTTCCTCCCAGTGACACGGAACAGTGATTTCCTCTGATTGTAACCGGCAAGATGCTGCCAAGGAACCGTTGAGCCAGAACGACTCCAGCTGATTGTAGTGGGTGGGGGGTGTCATCATGAATTGTAAAAGCCGTGTTAACCAGAATCAAAGCCTAGCAGCTTTAGTTATTAATCCAGGCTTAAATGGCCTGGAACGTTCCATCTGAGCGATGAAGGTGTGAGGAACACATCCCAGTTAGAGTTGAACTGGTTTTGTGTGGTTTTAAACTCAGCAGCTGTGTCACACGATGCAGCTTCTCTAAACCAGACAGTCTGATTAAGCTTCCAGCTCAACATTCCTAATGAGGGAAATCCATCTTTTTCCATCTGCTTAGAGGTGCATTATCCCTACTCCGTTAGTGGGACTGGTGATGCTGCGTTCAGGCTCAGCTGGATCCCACATCACTCCAAGGAAAGCTCTTTAATGATCTTGTTTCCTTTGTTGAACGAGCAAAATGTAAGAATTCTACAGTGAACTAGTCACAAAGGAGATCAACGTCTCAATCATGATGGAAGGAGGTTACACTGAAACAGATGTCCTCAGCCAGATAGGGGGGTTGTTAGCAAGACTCCGCCTCTCTGAGTTTCCGTTTCAACTTTTGTTTAAAATGCGGATTAAAAACTGCACACCCGTTTTTATTTTTGTTAATAGCCCAAGAGTTATACTAAAATAATTAAACTACCTTTTTTAGACCATCAGATAAATAGTGAAAACTGCGATGTGATCAGTGAGGTTGTGGGAGGAGATGCGCTCACGAACATAAAAAACACGAGATCTATTTGCTGTTAGCGGAAATCTCACATTGTCAACCAATAAGGATGGCTTCAGCGGCATTTTGTTGCTGATGGACAGAGGAAGCTGCGCGATCTGACAGCGGGTGTGAATAAAAGGAGCGCTGTCACGGGGCGGCGTAAACCGTGAGACACACATCGAGGGCAAAACTTTAGATATTGGAGCGATCTGTGACAGATAGTTACTTCTCTGTAGTTTAGTGGGTTTTTATGTATAAAGGAGGATGAGAAGGATGGATGTCCAGCAGACAGATCAGCTGTTTAGCTGGAAGACGGGAAAAGGAGACTTGCAGCTGGAGTCTGAGGCCAAAGCAGGTTTTGAAAATATCTTTTGTGGTTTATAGCTGTCTGCATTAATGACGCATGCTTTTCGGGGGGTGCGGTCATGACGTAGCGTGTCCTGTTGGAGCGAGACGTCGTGCAGTCTGGCTCACTGAAATCTTGCGCCGTACAGTTTGCCACCTTTCTGGAATTCTCATAGTGTGACATGAGCAGTCCTGTGAGACGGCCGAAAAACACACAGTGTGGTCTCGACCCGACATAAGACCCATAGATGACATGGAGGAGATCCCAGACATCCAGAGGTCCCTCTGAAAATGGGAACCCCAGCAAGACCACTGCAGGGAGAGCCGCAGTTAGCATTCCCCATCGGGTGGTTTTAATGTTGAAAGGGCGCCGGTTTGAAGAAGTAATCCATCTGAAAACCCACCCCAGTACTGGTGGTGCTTTAACAGTCTGTGAAATCACGGTCACATTCTGGCTCGGTTTCTAAGAGCTCCTGAAGATAAAATCCAACCAGATTAAACTCTTCATCAGGAAGACTGGACATATTATAAAATGTAATTCCATGAGAGCCATGCAATATGTTTCAAACTAAATACAAGTAAATGTGTGCATTTGATGTACAGCCAACACTTTTAAAGTACAACAAGTCTCTGAATTCTTTTTAATAACGTTGTTAGGCTGTTGCTAACCAATGACGAATAAAGTACTTCTTTCCATTAATGCGACTTATGGTGCTGCGTGGTTTTGCTGGTGGCTTTGTAGTCTGGTTGATACGTGGTGAGGTTAAGCTTCATGCAGGCATTGAGACTTCCATCCGTTAAACGTGATCGTAGGTTGGTCTTAATGTTCTTTAGGTGTGAGGAAGACTGCTCACGTGCATACGTAGAGGCAAACATTGTCAGTACAGCAATACTCGCGCACTGCAGTGAGTGGAATGTGACGGGAAGTGCATTCCAAGTTGTGACAATCAGCTGGTCCGCGGGTTGACGTTTTTTCATTTCTCCCCACTTGTGTTTGTTCGACAACTCTGCTTGCTGTTGTCTTTCCAAATCTTCATTCAGCGACTTGAACATATTCACCCACATGTCTGAGGCCTTCAGGTCAGCAGCTTGTAGCTCAAAATCTCTGACAGAGACACCGGGGAGGTAACTCAGGTCAGCGCTGTCCACTGCACACTCGTGTGGATGGGCGATGAAACTAAAAAGACTAGTGTGCTCACAAAATTCTCCAAAGCGGGCTTTGAATGACTGCAGGAGATTAGATGTGAAGCCTGCTAGCTGCTGAAGATCAAGATGTTGAGCAGGGTCACTTGCTGTGCATCTCTAAACTCTCCCAGTATTTCAAAGTGTAGTAAACGACCTGTTTCAATGTCGGCGAGTTCTAGGTGGTTTCAAATGCAAACGCTGCTTGTTGAAGGAATAAGACTGTATTGCCAACACCTTGCATTTTCAAATTGAGCTGGTTCAGATGTTCAGTCATGTCCACGAGATAGTAGAACTTCAGGAGCCACTCAGTGTTAGCTAACTCAGGATGATCTAACTTTTTCATTTCAAGAAAAGTCCGGATTTCACTCAGACAAGCTGCGGAACAGTAACCTAGTGAACTAGACCAATTCTTGCTTTGCAGAGTTTGGTCTAGTACACCTGATATTCACATGTTTTTATACAAAAACGACAGAAATCATTGACGCCATTAGTGGGTCCCGCTTTTCCATCGCTGTTATTACGTCACGTTGTTCGTTACTCTGATTGGTCCTAGCGCTATCCAATTGCGTGCTGACATTTTGAAAGACAACCGTAGATCCCGCCTCACGACTGAGAGCCGTCAATGGTTCGTGGCCAGACTATATATTCACATATATAGGATGGCTTGCCAGGCTAGCGGAACAGCTGAGCACCTGCCCTCTTGGCAACCAACGCACATTGCTGTACAGAAGCAGACCAGGATAATTATTCCCAACTTCATCCAGAAGTGTTTTAAACATGCAATCTTTTAAAGCTCGGACCTGACCACCCGAATGACCGACATCACCTCACCAAGCTGCTCGCCACACACCTGAGCACAAAGCGCCTCCTGATGGATGCAGTGAAAACTTATGGGTCTGTTCTTGTTCACGAAGAAGCGCCACGAATTCTGTTTTTCCCCACCATGCACGGAGCACCATCAGTACACACCGAAATAAGTTTATCCAGCGGTAGATTTTTTTTCTGTAGCGAACTCAGTGAAAGACTTGAATAAATCCTCCCCTCCTGTCGCTTTCATAGGCAAAACAGCAAGACTTTCCTCACGTAGTGTGTCGCCGTCAGCATACCTTGCAATCACGCTAAACTGGGATAAATGGCTTACGTCTGTTCACTCATCCAAAGCGAGAGAAAAGAATGGTGCTGCACTTATGTCCTTCACTTGTGTTGCCTCAACTTGATTTGCCACCATGATGGTACGATTGTGAACCTTGCAGACAGAGGCATGGCTTTTATTCATTTGATTATCTTGTCTTTATCCAAAAAGTCATCAAAAAGCTCATTGGTAACATCAAGCATGAATCTGTGAATGGCTTTCCATTTCTCACGATTGCTAAAGCACCAGCAAAGCTAGCCAAAATCCAGTCACCTTGGGTCCAAACACAGAGTTGCTGCTGACTAGCTTGCACTCTGCACAGTAGCTCTCGACATGCTTTCTTCCTGCTGTCCCCTGCAGGATATTTCGATGTAAATGTAGTATGGCGTGTGTCAAAGTGCCGCTTTATATTTGACTGTTTCATCGATGCAATTTTATCATTGCATATAGACACACTGCAGAACCTGCTCTGTCCACAAAGGTGAATTCCTCTGTCCATTCCTGCTGAAGAGTACGATACTCCTCATCTTTTTTGTTTTAGCCATCTTCTTCAATAAAAGGGTTTCTGCAATTAGCTAGCTGACTACTTGATGAAAAAGAGAGAGGTTTACTTCCTGACCTCACAACCACCAGTGTATGTCGCATTAGCCAATAAAAATTTGGTGTTGTCCCGGAGAACAGCTGTGATTGGCTCCAGCCACCCGCAACTACAGACATATACGTAGACGCCTCATGGACAGGTGCTGCCTATGGGAGCTGCCACAGTGGCCGGTTGCCTTCTTAGATGGGTCTCCATTCGCCCCCAGCGCATTTATTTCTACTGACCCAACGAAAAAATGCATTTTATTATGCTTTTTCACAAAATCAGACATATGGTATGAGAAGTAAAATACACTGCTCACAAAAATGAAAGGAACACTTTAAAGAAACACATTAGATACATCAGATCTCAATATGAAGTTGGATATCTATACAAATAACGACAGGGCAATGTCTTAGGAACAACAGGATGCCAAGTCTTTTAATGGAAATAAAAGTGTTCAGCCTACAGAGGGCTCAATTGTGTAGACACCCTAAAATCAGAGTGAAATGAAGATGTGGCAGGCTAGTCCATTATTTCAAAAACTTAATTTCTGCAA
>SSNS01000126.1:190916-203395 GCA_006937985.1 Aphyosemion australe
GATGCCCTCATCTACCTGCAGCACCGGGCTCTGAATCACCTTGAGATGCAAAAAAGCACTGTGAGGATCATGTTCTTCGACTTCTTCAGTGCCTTCAACACCATCCAGCCGTGTCTACTGCAGCAGAAGATGAGGGGTGCAGGAGTGGACGAACATCTGACCTCATGGATCATCAACTACCTCACCAACAGGCCACAGTACGTGAGGCTGCACAACTGTACATCTGAGGTGGTTGTGTGCAGTACTGGAGCTCCGCAGGGTACAGTGCTCTCACCCTTTCTCTTCACCTTCTACACCTCGGACTTCACCTACAACACCAGCAGCTGTCACCTCCAGAAGTTCTCTGATGACTCGGCCATCGTCGGCTGTGTGTCTGAGGGGGACGACCAGGAGTACAGGTCAGTCATCATGGACTTTGTGGACTGGTGTGAGCGTAACCACCTTTGCTTGAACACCAGTAAAACAAAGGAAATGGTGATTGACTTCCAGAGAAACACTCCTCCTCACTCACCAGTAAACATCCAGGGAGCAGACATTGAGGTGGTGGACACCTTTAAGTACCTGGGTGTTCACCTCACCAGTAAACTGAACTGGTCCCACAACACAGATGCTCTGTATAAGAAGGGCCAAAGCCGCCTCCATCTCATGAGGAGGCTGAGGTCCTTCAGAGTTAACTCCCAGCTGCTAAAATCCTTTTATCACTCTGTTGTTGGCTCTGTTATTCATTCTGCTGTGGTCTGCTGGGGTGTAGGCAGCTCTGACCGAGACAGGAAGAGACTGAACAAGCTAGCTACCAAAGCTAGCTCGGTTCTGGGCTGCCCACTGGATTCTGTTGAGGAGACGTGTGAGAGGAGGATGCTGGGGAAGATCACCTCCATCTTAAGAAACCCCTCCCATCCACTGAACTCCACTGTGGAGGTCATGGACAGCTCCTCCAGAGGTAGACTGAGACATCCCAGATGTTAAACTGAGCGCTATCGCAGATCTTTCATCCCCTCTGCTGTAAGAGTGTAGAACTCCTCAGTTTAAGCTGTGCTGGTATCATCCTGGTACACAATAACACCAATGGTATATTCATGTGTTCTATACTTGTGCAATACCGGATTCACATTGTTGTCTGTGTCTCTTACAGTATGCTGCATAGTGTTGGTACCAAGTCTGTTTTTATCTTTATTTGTGTTTTTTTTTTTAAGTGATCTAGGGTTACAATTGTAGATTACTGACTGTGTGTAATTACATGTATCCTTGTTTTTTTTTTATCTTCTTCTAATTACCCTTTGAGTGATGGTGCTGCTGTGACAAGTGAACTTCCCCACTGTGGGATCAATAAAGTCTATTCTGTTCTATTAACTTATGCGGTTAGGTGTGGATGGAGTTTTTTCTAAAAACAAGGTGGTGTGATTCCGAGTTCCTTCATTTCTAAAAGGATCTGAGTTTTAAGTCAGCAATGCTGACCTTTCATCTTAGTCTGACCTCTTTCTCTTCTTCTTCCCTTTTCCAGAAGGAGTTTGCAGCTCCGCCTCCTCTCTTGTTCAGGAAGTTGAGTAATCCGGACCTGTCGCCGTCGGCAACCACTGCTACAAAATCAAAACTCCACCGACAGCTGAGTCAGGATGACAGCCGGGCCCGCCGCAGCAGCATGGCCATGACCGGTAAAACGCACGCACGCACTCTTCCCGAGGTCAACGTCTAATCCAGACCTCGGAATGCATCTGCATCATTTATAATCTGTAGAGTAGGATATCCATCTGGGATTTGTTGCTGTGTTTTTTTGACACAGAGAGGTCATGAGACGTCATCATTGATGTCATTAGTGATGTCATCAGTTGTACATGCAGCAGCTCGTGTGTTATTTCATCAGCTGCTGTAGTAGAAGTTGATTCTTCCTCACTAGCTTCTCTTCATGCTGCTGTTTCTACTAGGGATGTACCAGTAGATCGGCCTCGAGCTCAGGTTTTTCTAAAGATCGGTGATCGGCCAAAAATTGCAATCGGTGCACCCCTAGTTAATGTTAAAGCAAATCGTTGCTATAGAATCATTTTTTTGGACAATTGTTTCAAAACAGGTACAAAGGTTTTGTTTTCAAAATTAGAAAAATTAAAGTCTAAATGAACAAATATGATGTTGTAGCTCAAACAGCAATGCTAAATGTTCATTTATATTTGAGAACTTTAGCTCATGTCCAGTTGAAACTGGTATTGTTTCATGAGTATTCATATTGGTTTTCTCAATAAAAGGATATTGAAACGTTGACGTGATCTGCTGCTTTTAGTTAAAATGAAATCGTTATCGGCAAGTCAGGTTTTTCTCAAGATGGGTGATCAGCCAGAAACTGCAATTGGTGCACCCCTAGTTTCTACCAATTCTGCCTTTCCCAGAATCCCGTATTACATTTTCTTATTCATTCTCTTTCTTCCTTTTCATTTTTTATTTAAATTTTCCTTTTTCTCCATTTTTTATTACAATATTTTTAAAGAGGAGCTAGAATGCAGTTAATCAACAATCTAAAACAGCTCTGAGCCTCTAAAAGCATCAGAAATGTTCTTTAGGCTTTCATCTGTCCCAGGAGCCCTGATACAGGCCATTCTAAACCCCCTAAACCAGCCTTGCTGTGAAAAGAGCTGTTAGCCCCTCCCACTGGGCCACGACATGAATATGATAATGAGCTGCTTGCTGATTGGTTGGTTTCCCCAGAAGGCCTCAGACACATGCAGGTTTGAGGAGGCGTGGCTCCCCCTAGTGACGTGTTAAGGCTTTCTCAGAACAGGAGGTTTTCTCTCACCTTTTTCAACTTTCTAATTTACATAAAAAGTAGGTCACACACGGCTTTGACTCTCTGGCATGCTGCTGTTGACCACCCAAGCTGTCTTAGTCAACAACAACAAGGAACATGTTGGTTTAGATTCCAGGTCCTCTTTAAATAATTTATATATATATTTTTAATCAAAGCGCCTCGTGATTTTCATCTTGAGAAGCTCTACATGAAAACCCTTTCTTCTTCTTCTAGAGGTCTGTTACAGTGGCACAAAAAAGTATTTGACAGCCACCGACTGAAAGTTGTCCCTCCTAAAAAGATGACCGCTCTGAAATTTCCATCACAGGTTCGCTTCAGCTGTGAGAGACAGAATGTAAAATAATCTACAGCGAGAGAATTTTGAAGAATATGTTTCACGGTGCAGAAAATCTTTTTTTTTGTCAATAACAAAAGCTCTCTAACGAGAAACATGCATGCATATTTTTACCAAGGTTGACCGCCTGGACCTTTTCTCACTGAACAAACTTCTACGGTAACTCTGCAGCGGTTTGGACCAACAGAAAAATTCAAACGGCTTTTGAAAGGAGAGAAGTTGCACTAGCTTGTTTATCACCACTGTTAAACAACGGGACCACCTTGGTGATTTTCACTATGGTTCAATAACAGATTCTATTATAGATTTTACAGTAATTAGTCCCCATTATCAGCTGATTCTTTGTTTCTGCCTTGTCAAGGAAAATACTTTGACATTATTTACTGTTGCATTTCAGCTCGTCTTCTTTCATTGTTTTGTTACCAGACTTGTCCCTACATATATAAAGAATTCATTAAACTCATCAGTGACTTCTTTAACATCACTAGTGTCTTTTTTCTCTTCACAAAGTATCTTGGAAATGTGATTTAGCGTATCCTTGATAACTGCTTCACTATTGTTTTCCACATTTTCACTTTATTCTGTAATTTGGGAAACAAAACCCCATCATATTATCCTGTGAGAGTCAAAGGTGCCTTCACACCTTTCTGATTGACCCTCTGTTCCCTCAGGTAAGCAGCTGCTGCCTCTGTCCTGCAGTCTGCATGCTGGGGTGAGTCAGCTGGCCTCACAGGGGCCTTCTGGAGGTCCAGGAGGGCCCGGCACCATCGGGGGACCGTCTGGAGGAGGAGAACCCAACAACCTGGTCCGTATGAGGACCCAGGTTCTGGGCCAGTCTGCTCCTTCTCTCACTGGACTGGTGAGTACCTGAACACATCTAGGTGTTTAGATCAGGAAGGATGGGAGCCCCGGTCAGAGGTGGATTTGAATCCTCCTCCACATGCGTGGCTCATAGATGCAGATCATTCCAGAGTTTTTCCCGGTTTGATTTCCTAAAACTAATGTTCCGAGGTTCCCTTCAGCCCGTCGGCCGAAAACATGCCTCATACATCTGGATCCAGTGTTTGTAGCTTAGATGATTCTTTGTCATAATAAATGTATCCTCCCACTTTTTAATATGTAAGTTAAAAGGTCGGTTAAGGCAGCCCCCCTCTGACTCTGGAAGGCGCTATACAAGCGCGGGTCATCATCCAGTTTATCAGCAAAAACAAGTTCATTTAGGGGTGACTTGCTCTTTAAACTTACAGAATGATATGTTAATGTGTTTTATATTTAGTATGAAGCTTGGAAACATTGTTCCCCCCTGCAGTAGTAATGCATGGTATAACCGGTTTACGGTTGATATGGTGTAAATTTAGCCACCAGTAGAGATCTTGACTCTATTGTTCAACAGCGACCTCATGGATGTTGTTGAGCTGAGTCAGCTCTGGACAGCAGCTGCAGCGCGGTGCGCGTGGACGAAGACGTGCTTGTAAAGAAGACAGAATAACATTGGTTATATGGACCTGGTTTGGGTTTAAGGAGTCTGATGTTGAGCAGGAAAGCATCCGACAGTAAAGTCTTATTCTGCGTTAATAGCTTGTTTATCGCTAATTACCTTAAAGCTACAACGGCAAATCTGGAAAACAAACTAGCTTAAAACATTTTTTTCCTGCCTCTTAACAACGTTCTAACATCATATAGCTATAAATATGTTGTGGAGATAAAAAACAATACGAGTGGTTCTCTCGCATTTGTCTAAAACCCTCCACCAATAACAGACTTCGGACCAAAAGCAACCATTGGACCTTCCGGTTGAAACCAGTTTGTGTTGCATTGTTTGAAAAAAAATCATAAACCAACATAAAAATTATTTGAGATGTTTTATATTTTTTTAAATAATGTTTGAATGTCAAATATTCTTTAAATGGTATTAAATGTTATTGTATACTTTTTAGAAGCATTTGTTCTGCTGTAATTCATCTGAGAATTGCAGCAGAACACGTCTAGACAGAAGAAAAGAATGTATCAGGAAATAGGTTTTAGGCCATATCACCCATTCCTACCCTGCAGGTTTCTGATCAGCTGTGGCTGGGAGCAACCAGCAGGGGGCAGCAGAGTTTAACCTGTGCCTCTTAACCCTGATGAAACATGAATCCCATTTAAACGAGTCTGCTTCAGTTTCTGAGGGAATTCATCCAGAGGGAATTCTGGGATGGTTTAAGGTGGAAAGTCTCAGAGGGCCGTTTTATTAAAGATTTCCTGGAAACCTTCCTGCTCACATCACTCCATCAGCTGTTCACTCTTCAGACAGTTCATGAGGTACTAGTGGGTTGGACCGGCTTTTAACTTCAGAACCAACTTCATTGTTGGTGTCAGGGATCCAATCTGCTGTTGTGAATATTTCTCAGGTTCTGGAATGGCCTGAGATCAGGTGAGCGACTAAATGACTCTGTGACTAAATATTTAATCATATTATATTAAATATGAAGAACACTCGTTTAATCAATACACCTGCAGTGGTCTCTAGTAGGAATGAATGCATTGTAAGTCATACTAAGGGGGTGGGGGGGCACCAGTGCACCAGTTGCAGGAACTAAAAGTGAGCCACATCACAGCTGAGCTTCAGACGGCAGGATCTGGAGTCTTACTTCCTGATATGTGGACATCTCTCCTCTGATTGGCTAACAGCAACACGACTCTACCACTGACTCTGTTTGCTCTGCAACGTTGATGTTTTATCTCCACCAATAACACAAGCCTGGAGGAGTTCTGCTCTGTGGTGGAGTTGCTAATGCTAACGTTTAGCTTCTACTAGCCCAGACGTTCTCTGCTGTTTCCTGGACGCTAAACCAACAACAGCCTTCCCCGTCGTGAGTCCAGATGGGTGAGTCCATGAATGTTCAGTGACAGTGTGACGTAGATCTGTCAGGATTTTCTAATCCTAGAGTTTCACCTAGAGTCTATTTTCTATCAGAAGCTAATGCAGGAGATAGGTGGAGGAGACTATTTTCATGTTCAGCCTGCAGGAAACACTCAGAGTGACCCATTAGCATCAGAGATAATCATTAAAACATGGGTTTTCGGTGTTCCACTCCTTTAATTATAACACATGTATATAATAAAACTTGTTATTAAATAATAATACAATTTTATTTTCATATTATTTTTTTTCATTTTTCACCTTAAGACACAAACCAATAAACAGAACTGTCAAGGCAAACATTTTAATGCAAACAACAAACAAATGAAATTGGCTGCCAGTATATAATAATGTTAAACAAAACTAAAATACAACAAACAACATGTAAAGTGGTAACGCTAGGACAGACACGTCAAGAATGAACTTGTGACAAAGCTTCTTCCCACAATTCTTCAGAAACTGCAGAACCTAAATTCGTCGACTATACTTCACAAATTGGAGAGGAAGAAACGAAACACCCATCACAACAGTCGAAGCCTAAAGCCTGGGACACACAGGAGACGGACGCGCTGCGCCACGGAAGCGCCGCAGTTAAATGGTCACACAGGAAGCGTCGCGCCGCTGAACCAAAGACTGTAGCGCTGAACGCTTCTTGGAAAGTCACGTTATAGTCACAACATCTTGAGAACAGGAACAGCCGCTCCACGGCGTGCCGCGGCACTTGAAATAGAACTGGCGCCTATCTTCAGCGCCTCTGCGCGGACCGGCGCTTCTGGGACGCGACGCTGCGCTCCCCATGTAGCCACTCTCATGGCTTCTAATGGCTTTTTGTTAAAATGACGGCGCGGGTGTGACGCGGCGCGTCTGTCTCCTGTGTGTCCCAGGCTTTAGAGTCGAGGGGCGAGCTGTAGACAATCCAGCACTGGATGAGAAAATGGGATAGTCTCACACTGTGGGAGATCCTCCTTTATGTAATGTCTAACCTGTAGGGAAAAGTGTGATTTTAGGAGGAAGAACTTGTCACGCAATTGAGATAATGATGCCAGTTGATCGTCAATGTATAGATCCGGAAAGGTAGCTATACCATTTCTTTTCCAGGTGGTAAACACCATCTAACAGACCCGGTTTGAAAGTATGGTTGAGATGGATGGGACCTGATAAAGAAACTTTTCTGATTTATTTAAGAATTTTAATAGAATTTTTTAACCAGTTGGTTTATCGGTAGGGGCCCAAAAAGCAGAGCAGAAACAGAAATATCTTTAAGGGAAGGGGATTCTAATTCTGCTCATATTGATCTATATCCAACAGTTTTTACTGCGGGGTTCCTCTGTGTCCAGTAGGTCAGAGTTCTCAAGTTTGCTGCCCAATAATGGTGTTGAAAGATCGGGAAGCCGACCACCTTGTTTCACTGGTTTGTGCTTTAGCTATCCTGTGTGACTCGTATCCCCATATAAATGCCACCTATGGGACGGATTATTTTACAGCAAGATGACGGCAAAAAGAGAAGAAGTTTTAGAAAAAGGTATGGTAGTTTGTGTAGATGAACCATCTTCACTGCATTTACCCAGGCAATCATAAACAACAGTAATATCCTCCATCTCAATTGACCTTTCACCGAGCCCCGCCCCCCTTAGTTATTGTTGCTAAGTCAGACAATAAGTGGATCAAACACTGACCAGCTCGGAAGATTGCCGCGATGGAAAGAAGTAGACAGGTGTGTGTCAGTGACACTTTTTGGAGCAATTCCTCTGTAATATCATCCAGATCGAGGCAAAAGGGTTACAGTATGCAGTGGAGGGATACATTAGTGTCCGCTCCGCTGAGCGAAGCGTAGCAGGGAACAAGGAGTTGGGAGAATGGAAGAAGGCAGAGTCTGGGAACGCGTGGATCCGAGGAGCGGTGGCGGCGATGCGGTGTCCCTGTGAGCTGTCAGATGATCTGAGCTGCAGGCAGCTCTAACGGAGAAAAGCTCCCGGCGCTCTGCATCTCTATCATCTCAGCTGAGTCTGTTTACAAAACAAAACTTATGCCCGTGTTTACTTTCATTTTCAATATAGTTCCCGGCCAGAGCTCGGCAGTTCTTGGATAACTTGAGCCCCACATACATAAAAAGATGACTCCACTCAGTGATGGGCAAGGTTTTTAGGAGAGGGTGAGGGAGTCCCACGGGCCAGGATTTCACTTTTTCCCCAGTTTATTTTGCCAAAAGAATCTGTGAATTTAAAGCTGTTATGTTAGGGATGCATGTTTTCCAAAATTTCTTTAACCGCTTATTGACGCCCTTAACGGTTAATAGTCGATTAACTGTAACAGCAACCAGGTATGACCTTAACAGCAGTTAAGCGGTTCATTATGTACATCCCTAGTTATAGCCAATTTGGAAAACAAATTAGCTTAAAACATTTCTCATGCCTTTTAACAACAATCTAACATAGGATAGCTATAAATATGTTGTTTGAAGTTTATTTGGTCATTACATTCCTTTAAACATTAAACAAAAAGCAAACATTTCCAATTAAAGGTTGAATATGGAAGATTTTAGTAAAAAGCTCTGTTTAAAAAAAAACTCCACGGGTTGTTTAGAGGTGTGCAGAATGAATGTACAGTTTTACCTTTAAAAGCTATATTTAAAAAAATAAATAATCCAAATCTTATTTTGACGGGCAGGACACTGGGTTTATGGTTACATCTACCAGCCACTAGAGGGCACCGTTGTGGTAAAAAGTCAGCTCGGCAAGGCGAGGCTGGGACTGTGGAAAATGGTGAAATAGACAAGTCAAGCAGCAGAAGATGTTCTAACGGTAAAAACTGTTGTAAAATAAACTTATTAGTAGAAATGAGTCCTTACCCTGTACGATTCATCACTGGACATGGTGCTGGCTGTATCAGCAGTGAATAAAATTGCAGAACTTGCCAGAGTGTCCGTGTTCCACATTCCACCTTTATCATATACAACATGACCAAAAAGGGTTTAGGCTGAAGGAACTACATATTATGCCTAACCCAAATAACATAACAGACAAACACAAACTTTTATAATAAACCATATCGGGTATCAAACGAAAGCGATAGTTACAGATATTTATCATTTGTTTAAACATAAATATCAATCTCCCAATAAATACGTATAGTTGGCATGTTTACTTTGTGACGTGCCTTGACTCTTGTCGTGGTTTGGCGCTATAGAAATAAACTGAAGTGAATTGTACAGCAGATTTTCTGTCTTCTACCTCATTTAAAACTTTGTGTAGAATCCTTACTAAAACCCTTCTTACACTCATCAAAAGAAAATTGTTGCCCAAACTACTTTTCCGACCTATAAAACTCCTTTTGGATCTGGATGTCTGTGTTCCTTCTGCCGACACGTCTGCTTCGATACGAGGTTCACCTAAGATGCCACAAAGTATCATCAGCGTCTCTTTTGGTCCCTGTGGACAGATCTGCTGGTGGGCAGGAGACAGTCCAGCATTAGCTTCCTGCTATATTCATCTGGAACTTCAGGTTTCTTTATCTAAATGTGCTTTATTTTATTTTTACAGTAGTCATTGATATGCTGATAAGCTTCTCAGGAACATCTAGAAACAGCTGTCCCACCCACGGAGGCTGAAACCGCCTTAATGGAGCATCATGAACCAAACCAAACCCAGATGTCAGACTTTTATTGATGCGTCTGGCTCTGCTGCTCCCTGAGGGTTTCCTGATCTTCAGTCCACTAACAGGTTTATTCAGAGTCCTGGTCTGTTCTGGACCAGATAATTCATTCTCCAACATATTCTCCATCTCTGATGTCGGAGAGGAAATTCAATTGTTTTCTCCATCTCCCGCTCTGCCAGCTTCTATTTTTAGTTTCTCTCCACATCCTCAGATAGCGCCCGGTGTCAGTGGCGGCTCGTCTATAGGGGGCGCTAGGGCGCTGCCCCACCAGTCTCACAGGAAGAGGAAGAAGAAGAGAGGAATCACAAAATGTATTTAAAAAAACATCAACTTTAAACTAAACGATCTATACACCTTATGGGCTGTAAGTGCTGTGTGTAATCTGCATTTAATTGTAGTTTAATAAAGTTAATACTTTTAACACGGCCGAAACGTCGACGTACTTCCTGTCACGTGTCCTCTCGCGGGCGCAGCAATCTTTACCTTAATACGGGCTAACTGGCGCATGCGCGCTGGATCCCCAACGACAAGGAATAGGAGAGCTGTTGGGCGCATATGGTTGCGATCGCAAGCAAACGGGGGAGTCTGCTCAGATCAGGAGGAGGATGCTGATTGGTCAGCTCACCCAGCCCAGACAGAACCGGAAATTTCTCCACAGGCTAGTTCACCGTCCTTTGTTGTTGTGGGGCTGCTGCTAACGTTGACTATGGAGAAAACTAGTAGTTTCATCTTTTTATCAGTGGATTCTACCAACCAAGTGGATTTTTTACTATAAGATGGATTATTTTGACCAGCAAGGTAAGACAGAATTTAGCTTTTGACTTCATGAAAATAGCTTTGTTTTGCTTTTAGCAGTCATTGGGTGGTGTTGAGGTAGAAAACGTGGATTCTATCGTTTAAAAGAGCCTCTTCCTGTTTAGTGTGTGTGAGGTTTGCATATATTGGTCAATATGAAGCATGTTTTTGGAACAACTTTGTTGCTAACTTAGCAACAAAGTCCGTCGATTTCAAGTTGTGTGACACATAAGAATGGTAATTTGGCGTTCCCTAGTGGTGATATGTGGTTAGTGCATCTGAAAAACTGACCTGCAAATGAAGAAAATATCGATCGTTTATATAGCGCCTCTCAAGATAAAAACCATTCACAAGAACTAACATAAAAAAATAAAAATAAAAAAATGCGCCCCACCCAAAAAAAAAGTCACCAGCCGACACTGCCCGGTGTTCTGTTAGCGTTTGGTTCTGTCAGGTGTGTAGCTACTGATCTTTTGTACATGTATAGGGCTCTGCAGGGTCCCCTCTCTGGCCCTTTGATATGCTGGGCATGGGTTCCTCTAAACTGAGATCAAGGGGGGACCCGGCCTTCTCAGTAGTGGGACCAACCCTTTGGAACGAGCTCCCTCTGGCAGTAAAGCAGGCTCCAACTCTTCAGGTGTTTAAGTCTCGCTTGAATACCCATCTTTACTTGTAAACTTTCCGCCAACATGATCTTTAACACTGGCTTATTGTTTTATTGGTTTTATTTCACATTGCTTTAAATGCTCTTACTTGTATTTATCTATTTACAGCTGCATGAAAACGTATGTGAATCCTTTGGAATTATATGGATTTCTGCACAAATTAGTCATAAAATGTGATCTGATCTTCATCTAAGTTACAACAGTAGACAGTCACAGTCTGTTTAAACTAACACCACACACATAATTCTATGTTTCCATGTTTTTATTGAATACACCATGTAAACATTCACAGAGCAGCACTGCCTCTCCATTCTGGGCAACATCCGTCCTGTCAGAACCAGATCAGTTCATGTAATTCAATTCAGTTCAGTTTATTTCTATAGCGCCAAATCACGACAAGAGTCGTCTCAAGGCACTTCACAAAGTAAACATTCCAATACAGTTCAGTTCATTAAGCAAATCAATAAAAAGTTTCCTATATAAGGAACCCAGCACCCAGCAGGGAGCCAACTTCCTGTGCTTAATGACCGTCTTAAGGGGCAACATTGTCTAATGCCACACGTAAAGAGGAAGTAACACTATGAAGGAGACCATCAATGTGTGAAGGGCTAGAAATGAAATAGTTGCCCTCTGCTAAGTTACACTGAGATTCTGAAGACAGTAAAGATGGAACAGCTGCTTTAAAGTTTGCTACAGCGTTATCAGATAAAGATTGACTATAGTGGAATTTACTTTCATGTCTGGAGAGCTCGGTTATAATAAACTCAAAAGTTATCAAAAAATGGTCCGACAAGACAGGATTGTGTGGAAATACTGTTATCTCCTCACACTCTATACCATATGTCAACACAAGGTCTAATGTATGATGACAGGAGTGGGTGGAGCTATGGATTCTTTGAGTAAAACCATGAATGTCAACATGAATGTTAAAATCCCCCGCCACAATGACTTTATCAGTATTTAACACCAAATCAGACAAGAAATCTGAGATCTGATCCAAAAATTGAGAGTAGGGGCCTGGTGGACGATACAAGACTACAAACAAAAGTGGTTTCAGAGCTTTGCAATCCGGATTAGGCAAACTAAGAATTAGATGTTCAAAAGAACTGTAGCTATTAATTGGTAAGGGACTGATTAAAGTCAAAGCCCCAAGTCATCATCACACAATGGTGAAATTACATCTCCGCATGTGACCCATCCCCATGGTGGGGAGCGGTGAGCTGCAGCTGTGGCTGCGCTCGGGAACTATTTGGTGGTTTAACCCCCCAATCCAACCCCTTAGTGCTGAGTGTCAAGCGAGGAGGCATTGGGTCCCATTTTTTCAAAGTCTTTGGT
>SSNS01000126.1:205592-222612 GCA_006937985.1 Aphyosemion australe
CACCACTCTCACACGCACACACACACACACACACACCACTCTCTCACACACACACACACCACTCTCACACGACACACACACACACCACTCTCTCACACACACACACCACTCTCACACACACACACACACACACACACACACACACACCACTCTCACACACACACCACACATACACGCACACACCACTCTCACACACACACCACTCATACACGCACGCACAATCTTGTACTTCTATCCATATTAGGCCTTTGTATTGACTTCCATTAATTTTAGTAACTGCATTTATGCCTAACCCAATCCCTTACCATAACCCTAACCATAACTAATGCTGTTCTATGTGTGACAGGGTGAGCATGCTGTCACTGTATACCGATTATTGATCATGCGCCTGGGCTGCTTGGCCACAGGGATATGCCTTTGGCTGACTGGTTAACGCGCATGACTCTCACCCGGGAGTCTGAGGTTCGAATCCTGCCCGGGCCCTCGTTTGTCCACCTTGCCACATGTGCCTAACCCTAACCTAAACAAAAGTTAATTCACACCATAGCTCTAAAACCACGTTTTAGGGTATTTTGCCATTGTGTGGACCAGCCAAATGTCCGCACAATGTGAAAATGTCCACACACTACAGGTTAAAAGTTAAAATTTGTCCACATAAGCCTATAAATACAAGTACACACACACAGTTGTAACGTGTTATAGGTGGTTATTTTTAATGAATCCTCAATAAAATATAAAGGTATTCAACAAGAGGTGATATTCCATATAAATATGAATTATCACTATTATTGAACCTTTAATATTTGATTTATGCCAGGGAAACAACACTTTATAATGATCTGAGACAGAGGCAAAAATATAGTTAACAAATTAATTAATTACTGTATTTCTACTACTAATGATTATAAATGATGGTTCAAGGTAATATCAGCTGATGAATGAACAATGATGAAACATGATATTAGATTAAAAAGCCTCATTAAGGATCTTAGGAGATGTGATGTCTGGGTTATCAACATAAGCTGTTTGTTTATCTCGTACCTCGACTGATGCAGCGTTGATGAACTTTTCACGGACAAGTAAGTCTTTAAAATATAAATATATGAAAACACAACATGACATGAGAATAATACTTGTAAAACAACGTGTTTTAGCTCTGTTTGTTGGCTACAGAAGCACATTCATAAACAAGAAACGTGCAGTCGCCATCTTAAAAATTCTAAGCAACAGCCTCTTGGTGTGATACGCTTGTCAGCCACTAGATGGTGCCAACAGATAAAAGAAATAACCCAGAGAGCTACTTTAATGTTAGTTGTTTATAACTTTTGGCAAATCAGAATCTAAGAAGTGTAAATGGGCGTTTACCAAAGAGTCCTCAGACGTCTCCTTTCCTTAGACACTTAGAAAAGACTTATTCCTTAATGTGTTAAGTAAATGGGTTAAACATTCATTTATTAATATAGTAATATTAATATGTGAATATACTGATAATAAACCATTATTAAATTCATCTAGTAGACTCATTTGTGGTATTTATGATCTGATATAAGAATAAACAAAGATGTTGATTCATTCTTTACCGTAAAGCAGTCAAGGCATTAAAATCACTTTAGATAAACATTCCTTGTAGGTAGAACAGAATATGATTGTAATGAACCAGGAAAGAAATCATTTTATGAGATTCTTTTATTAAAGCTAAGAGTTAAGAGTCCCGTCTCCATCTGGAAGACCTTGAGTTCTGCAGACACGACTAAACAGAGGCAGGAAACCAGCTTGTTGATGATGATGAATACCCAGATGGCAAGCATGTAGAGACGATCAACAAGGCCATTGTTTTGGTATGAAGAATCTTTGCTGGACTTCATGTCTGATGACCTTACAGGCATTAGATGGCTTCACCTACGCTACAGAGTGTTTGTCATGGTATGTGATTGTTGCTATAAAAACATACATTTACATAAAGGACGTATGTTTCTCTGCTCTTAAGGCTCTCAGCAGCTGTGGAAACATGAAAACTCCTAATAAAGCATCTCTGATCCCACAGCCTGTCGGATGGATTTGATAGATAACCTTAAGAGGCTCCTGGCTGACTATAGGGGGGTGCACTGACTGGTGGACATGGGGGAAAGGTAGGCTAGGAGTTGATTACATGTTCTAAACAGGAAGTGTTTAATATGTCAGCTTCTTAATAAATACTTAATTAAAATCATGTTTGCTCCATTTATCATCTGTAATCAATCTTTTGAATAATCACCATTAAAACGTGGGATTGACAGCTGTAGTTTAAACTGAGGAGGATCAACAGAACAGAGTTTCCTCCGTCTGGAGGCCAACTCGGGGGAGGAACTCGGACATCCAGGAGAGATTTGAGTAGAGCTGCTGCTCCTCCACGTGGAGAGGAACCAGGTGAGGCGGTTCAGGCATTTGGTGAGATCACCTCATGGGGAGGTGTTTCAGGTATGTCCTGCCAGCAGGAGGCCCCCGGGTCGACCCAGGACTCTCTGGAAGGGTTATACCGCCATGTTGGCCAGGGAACACCTGGGGATCCCAGTGGAGGAGCTGGATAAGCCTGAATCCCTCCTGACTCATTTGTTCAGAAGGTGTTAGAAACGCTGCTGTCAGCAGGTCTGGAGACCAGTCAGAACTTCTGAGGGGTTAAAGGAGAGAGCAGAACCAACCGGGTCTGGTCTGGGTTGACCCAGCCCACTGTGGTTCTGCAAACATTCCTCGCTGAGGCCCGCTGGCCTCTGCCCTGATTAACACAAAAACTCTGAAGTCTGGATCAGAACAAGGAGGCCTCTCACTCTCCCATGAAACGGGTTCTGATCCGTCTGGGTCTGTCCTACATTTACTTCACTGTAATAAATCTTAAGCCAGTTAAACTTAAAAATGAAAGTTCACCGGCTGCCTTAAAAACATGAGTCAAGTCAACTTAACCAACCACTTTCTTTCAACTCTAACTGTCAAGTTGTACAAATAACATAAATAATAACAATGCATTGTTTGAAATTAATATTGTGAGTTGAAACAACAAACTATGTCAGATTAGCAATTCGAAAAACACATTTTCTCTTGTTTAATATACACACAATTCTACCTTATCTTAACTTATATATTTAAGTTAGAAGAATATGTACAGCCACATGGCAGGAAGAGGAGCAGGAAGCTAATAGCGACATCAAAAGATGCCAGCTAGCTAACTTGTGCCTCTCATACACTGCGTTACTGCAGGTAGCCAGTGAGAGTTGAACTCAAGGAGCTGACAACAGTAGTAGTAGTACAAGCCACCACTTTAAGAAGAACAGTTGAACGGCACAGCGGTCCCATTCTTTCAACCGTCCTCCTCACTTACGGTGCCAACATGACAATAACAAATAACTCCACCTTTGCAACACTGAACAAAGAATAACTAAGAACAACACGACACACAACACTACATAACCCTCTACCCACAATAAACATACATAAACGCCCCAAAATAGAACAAAATTACTAAGAACATGACTACCCACAATGCACCTCACCCACTGCAGCTTTTGCAGTGGGCGGGGTCATTTTTTAAATCTATAAATTGCAGTTTTAAGTTGACTGAATGAATGACAATATAACAATTTGTTGAAATAACACACACATTTTAGTTTTTGTCATCAAAACTGACAAAATTGAGTTTAACAATGAAAACTTAAAAGAGAGACTTGAGTGAAATAGTAAAAATAAATTGAAACAACTTTTTGAGGTTGTCATTTATTACAGTGTNGAGGCGGTTCAGGCATTTGGTGAGATCACCTCATGGGGAGGTGTTTCAGGTATGTCCTGCCAGCAGGAGGCCCCCGGGTCGACCCAGGACTCTCTGGAAGGGTTATACCGCCATGTTGGCCAGGGAACACCTGGGGATCCCAGTGGAGGAGCTGGATAAGCCTGAATCCCTCCTGACTCATTTGTTCAGAAGGTGTTAGAAACGCTGCTGTCAGCAGGTCTGGAGACCAGTCAGAACTTCTGAGGGGTTAAAGGAGAGAGCAGAACCAACCGGGTCTGGTCTGGGTTGACCCAGCCCACTGTGGTTCTGCAAACATTCCTCGCTGAGGCCCGCTGGCCTCTGCCCTGATTAACACAAAAACTCTGAAGTCTGGATCAGAACAAGGAGGCCTCTCACTCTCCCATGAAACGGGTTCTGATCCGTCTGGGTCTGTCCTACATTTACTTGTTGCTTCCTCATTACTGATTCTTAGGCTCTCAATGGGTTCTGGTTCCTAAAGGTTCTGTTTAACATCATCTGGTTTTATAGTCTGAGCTAGGGCTGAAACAAATACTCGAATGGTTCAATTCAATAAATTCTTCCAATCATTTTTGCTGATTGGAGGCTTGGTCAACTGTGCGCCCCTCCATCTGAACAACGTGGTCATCTTGGTGTTATGGAGGAAAACCATCGTTCAAGGCTCCTGGAATCAGTCCGTGACCAGGTCAGCCAATGCTAAAGCTAGCGGTTAGCATGTTCACGATCAAGTGCAGGCCAAAAAAACAGGAATAATCTCTTCACCATCCCATGTATTGGTAGATGGCTGCAGCCGTATGGGGCTCGCCCTCAACTACCTGGAGTCTGGTTGTTGCTGCAGCTCTATGGCAGGTCGTTGTAGTATGTAATGTTAAAAAAAGCTTCTATCTTTGAATATAATTTTAGATTGGATTATTGCCAACCCGTACATAATAAGAGATATGCCTCCATTACAGTGTTACCAGTAGAAATACATCATATGTGGTTATATGTAGGTTTGTTACTTGAGAAAAGTGAGTGACATTAATAGAACCTAAACTGTACATTAAATATGACCTATAAATACCTGATAACAGGGAACTAGACAACACCAATGTAATCTCATCATTTACGTGTTTTAGCTCATCTGTATCAGCAGACCACCGTCTGGGTGGGACATCTTAGTGTGTGGCTCCGTGTTCACCTGAGCTGACAGACAGGATGTTAAACATGATTAGTGTGTGTGTGTGTGTGGTTTTGAAACAGAGCAGTGAGACAGACTGACTGTGCGGGGGGGTTGGGGGGGAGGATGGGGCGGAGCCTTCTATCCATTCATCACCAGCAGGTTCTGTCTGCTGCTTGCGCCTGATTGGCTGCCTGCACTGATAGAGAGAGCGTGTGATGAGGGAAAGGGGGAGGAGCAAGAGCATGTGAGCATACTGACACATCAGAGCGAGAGAGAACAACAGAGGAGCGATCTGAAGAGCAGGAGGACGGACGAGGGGAAGGAGGGAGAGATCTTGTTGTTCTCCCGTCAGACGGAGAAAAACACGCCTCCGCTCATCCTGCAGCTGTTCTGATCTCCTCCCTGTGAAGGCTGCAGGAGGAGGTGCTGAGGAGGCGGCGGAGATGAGGAGCTGACTGGTGTGTGCGACAGGGCTGGCTGGAACCAGATGGATTCTGGCCCGGCCCGTTGGCATGGAGATGGATGCAGGGTGCCCCCTCCATCAGGAGAGTGCTGCTAGCAAACAGACGCTCCGTCTGCTGACCGCCGAGTCCGAACTTTTCACCCGTCTGTCCTGAAGAATCTCCTCAGCCGCGTATCTGCTGCAGAACCTTTTGGACCGTCCCGTTTATCCATCAGTCCCTCGGCCTCGTCTGCATCAGTTCTCCTCCTGAGAATGGGTCGGACCGCTGCCTTAAGGGTGGGGGCAGAGCAGGAGGGCCGTGTCTGGTTCTGATCCGATGGCTCAGGAACGGAGAGGATGCATGTTCGGTCCAAACAGAAGCAGGATTTCATCTTTGATTCCACGATGAGGAGGACCTTATTGTGACTCTGATTCTCCACTGGAAGCCTTGGATCAAGGAAAACCGGACTTTTGAAGATTAATGTGTTCTGGAGGCTGAGGAGGAGAGCTTCCTCTGATCATGTGATTCTCTTCTGACACCTTCAGTAGAACAGAACCAGAACCCTAACCCTCATCATGGATGACTCCAGTATCTTGAGGCGCAGAGGTCTCCAGGTAAGGCTTTTACTGGTTACAGGGTCAAAGGTCAGAGGTCACAGCTGCTGACACACTCAGATCTTTGATGCAGATCACTGGTCTAACCTCACTGTGTGTCTGGTTCTGATCCAGTTATTGACTGGTTCTGATGGGGCCACAGCAAAGAGCAGATTCCTGTTATCAGATCCTGGATCCTGATTCCTGTTCGTCACAGTCAACTCAATCAAAGTTCAAAGGTCAAACATGGAAAAAAATAACTGTTATAAAACGACCTCCTCGGGTCATTTCAGACTTAAATCCTCGCTTCACTCACATGTAACCATTCTAGAAATGTTTTACTAGAGTTTTAATAATAATATTAACAATATTATTATTATAGTGATAATAAGAACAACAATAATGATATTGTAAACTTGATCCTTTTCCATTTATTGGCTCGTTTCTCCTGCACATTTGTTGTTTGCAGAGTCTGAAGCTTTCAGAGCTGGAGATGGAGTCAATCCAGTAATGCTGAGTCAGCCCCCCCCCCACACACACACACTCTCAAATCCCCAGAATCGGTTTCAGTTCTCGTCGTCCTGCCACGTTTCTCACCTCGTCACACAGACGGGTGAAACGAGGTGTTCTACATTACGATGTCTTCCGTGTTTCAGAAGAACGTGGCTTCGTCAGCTTGTGTTTGTTTTCCAACATTCCTCTCACGGGCTGCATGCTCAGCAGAACATTCAGAGCTCCTGCTTTCTGTGAGAAAAGTTCAAAGGTCAGAGGCTCCGCTGCAAACCCAGAAACGCAGACCAGAGTCGGTCCAGACCGAACCCTGACCCACCATCAGAGGGCTTTGAGAACGGCAGCTGTTGGTGTGTGTCTTTGTGTGATGGTCTGCCCATGTCTGGCCTCCAGTGACAGTGGCTGGAGGGATTTAAACCAATCACACACAAGGAGCTCCTCCATCATCTCACCTCAGAGGGTCAGGCCTCTCAGAGACGAAGTAGAGCTGGGTGATCAAACATCTCAGTCTTCTGTTTGTGGCAGGGTTTATTGGGCAGCAGCAGCTCAGGAGGTCCAGTAATCAGAGAGTTGTAGCAATGATCCCGGCTCCCAGCAGAGAATGCTGCTGTTGTGTCCTTGAGCAAGACACTTAACCCACCTTACCTGCTGGTGCTGGTCGGAGGACCGGTGACGTCTGTGCTTGGCAGCCTCGCCTCCATCAGTGCGCTCCAGGGCAGCTGTGGCTACGATGTAGTTCATCATCACCAGCGTGTGAATGGATGAATGATGCACTGTAGTGCAAAGAGCTTTGGAGTCCTCTGACTCTGAAAGGTGCTATACAAGTGCGGGTCGTTTATCATTTATTCATCTGTCGTCACCATGACAACGTGATGCAGCACAGAGCTGCAGCGTGTGGAGGAGAGACCTGAAACTGTTACAGAGGGAAAAATGTGTGTGTGTGTGTGTTAGGTTAGGTAGTTAGCTGAGAATAGGTCCTCTGAAGGTTTCCAGCAATTACACATTTAACATCTGCTGCCATTTTTCCTTTCTGAGCGCAGCTCAACATGAAACATTTAAGTTATTTTTCCATAACAACTGAGAAATGGCCGTAGTGGGCGTGCTCGCCATAGCAGGGACGGGTCACCCACGAGTGGGAGGTGGCGCTGAGTAGTGCTGTTGGAAAAGCCCCATTAGGGTGTTGGTTTAGGAGATAAACTCATTCCTGATAACGGAGCTAAAGATCAGAGAGCACCGTTTAGAATACATGTGATGACCGCTTAGAGCAGCACCAAGCTAGCAGCTAGCTGTAGCGATGCCTGCTAACTCTGGAAATTGCCTGGTTGTGTATTTATATTGATGCAAACGTTACTGAGTCATCTTGTGTCTCATTTGAAAATATGTTGATATTTTAAAAGCATTAATCTATTGCCCGGTCCTAATAATAATTATAAGTACTGGTTGAGGTGGCTCGGGCATCTATGTCTCTCAGCTGGCCAGGGAACACCTTGGGATTCCCCCGGAGGAGCTGGCCCAAGTGGCTGGAGAGGGAAGTCTGGGCCTCTCTGGTTAGGCTGCTGCCCCCACGACCCGACTCCGGATAAGAGGAAGAAGATGGATGGACGGACGGACGGATGGACGGATGGATATTGTGATTATTATGAATAATGTTGATGTCCAGTTCAGGTTCATTTACTTGGATTAGCTCCCCAGTTAGGTAGTGTCAAGTCAAAGGTCACCGGTCCATCAGGTGTGCTGTATCAACACACAGTCAGTGTCTTGATGCAATCTGCTGGGTTCCTTATATAGGAAACTTTTTGACTGATTGGCTTAATGAACTGAACTGTATTGGAATGTTTACTTTGTGAAGTGCCTTGAGACGACTCTGGTCGTGATTTGGCGCTATAGAAATAAACGGAATTGAATTGAATTGAATTGTAAAGGTGTGAGGGTAAAGATCAATAAGGGATAGAGCTTGTTCATCACATCTCTGGAGGGAGAGAGATCGAGTTAAGGGTCAAAGGTCACACTGATAGTCCCGTTTAGCAAAGTGCAGCATCACAACCGAAGTGTTTCCCCTGAGGTGCCTTTGGGACGGTGAGGAGGAGCTGACCTGCAGACCTAAGAGCACGAGGAGGGTGGTGAAGATGGAGCAGCTCACCCAGAGAACGAAGAGCCTGATTGATCAAGGAATAGAATTTTTAAATTGATCCTGAACCAGTGGAGAGATTTAAGGGTGGGTGTCTTCTGTCAGCTCCAGTCAGGAACCTCACTGCTGAAGTCTGGACTAATGCTAAAGGCAGGACTTGGAGTAGTCTAGCCGGGACGTGACGAAGGCATGAATCACCGATTCTAGAAGACGAACACTCAGTCCAGTCGAGAACATTCTTAAGGTGACCAAACCATCAGAGATGGTTTAGTGGTTCTTCCTCTGTGCCAGATCCCACACTTCCTGCTGCCACACAGAAACCGGATTAGAGCTGCCATTCAGCGTTCCGGCTGCTCCGAGCCTTTTATGCTCCAGAAACAAAAGACGGTCTGTTCCGGACCGGGGTAAATCTGGGACTGTTATGCCGGCTGCATGCTGACATCAGCCTGTCGGATCAGATCCTATCAGGCATGTCTGCCTCCGTCACACGAACCCAGAGAAGAACCCGACCACAGATTCATGTTTAACGTGTTGCTGCTAACAAGCTGGACCAGTCCTTCTGCAGGGATCAGATCCAAATTCCTGAAGACCAGAACCACCAGAATAGTTCCACCCTGTAGTTCTGACTCACCTGGACGGGTTTGGATTTGAGATACCCCTGGACCTCAGGATCAGACCCTGTTCGCCGTGCTCAGGAATCAGATTTTAGTTCCTGGTCTGTGAACTCACCATCGCTGATCCGTGTCGCTGATAACAGACGTTCCCATCTGGAAATTTTCACTTCCTGATTCTAATGGTTCTTGGCGTGGGCAGGTCTGAGCTGGACCAGAATCAGAACTCGGTTTTGACCCTCAGAAACAATCACTGAACCTCAGTTTCAGATGCTCACAGGAAATACACAAGCTCCGCCCACCTTTGGGTCAGAGTTCAGGTGATAGAGTCTTATCAGTCACTCAGACCTAACCCGGTATTGGAGTGTGTTCTCCTGGTTCTGGTCCAGTCACCGGACTCCCCCCCGTCCCCGGAGCAGCTCTGTGAAGGATTGGTAGCTCTAAAGGCTAAAGGTATGGCTCCACGTGGAGCCCAGCTCCTTTCCCTGCAGCTCTGGAACAAGTCACAGCGAAACGGATCCAGAAGCATCAGGCGTGAGTTTTAATGAGACCACATCCAGCCAATTAAACACAAACAGCTTAATCAGCTTTATGGATTAGCAGCTTTTAAAAGGAGACCTGCGGGAGCTCCTCTGGGTCCGTGTGCTCGAGATCAAGATGGCTCTTCCACAGGTTCTGCAGGCTAACGAGGAACCGGATCAGGACAGGACGTCTCTGGCCAGCAGGCGCTCCGTCAGCTGGTACGGTTTACGGTTGAACGTTAAGGTGACCAGCGAGGCTTCAGTGTTCAGCCAGGTATGATCTGCTGAGGTTCCACTGGCTTGGTTCTGATGGACCTCTTTGCTTACGTCAGGATGTCCTGCACATTCAATAGCTAGTGTTTAATGTTCATCTGATGGGCCGATACTGTTAGAGAACCGATACCAGTTTCTGATTGTTGGAGTGAAAATGTCCCCACAGAAGACCTGTTAGCACCTAGCGCTAATAAACACCTAGCATGAATTAGCTCCTAGCGATGGTACAGGTCTGCATGGTGACGATGCGTTCATGAATGGAAAACAGAACCAGGCAGATGTTGTTGAAGATCGGCCGATACCGTTGGAGTCGGTTTGTCTTGGTTTAATGATGGGAGAAATTCGGTTTAATGATCCGACGGTAAAACGAGGTGATGTTAAAATGAGTTTGGATGATTTAAATGTTTGAATCATTTCCCAACAAGCCGTCAGCAGCTGTTCTGATCCAAAGGCTCACTTCTGCTGGACCTAGAACATCTTGTTCCTTTGATTCGTCTCTCTGCTCCCGGTGGGAGATCGATCCGCCGCTCCCACTAACCTCTTCCACAGCTGCTGTTTATCAGAAGCTGGAAAATCAGCTCCTCGTGTCCATCTGACAACACGGAGAGCTATTAACGGATCGGGCTGGGAAGGATCGACATTCCTGCAGGCTTCCTGTTAGTCTGGGATTAGCAGCAACTCCTTCAGACCAGATAAAGGTTCATCTGGACGTTCAACTTCACTTTAGCGGTTTGTGTGATTTGTAAACGGATCCTGAGTCAGCTGATCGGAGCAGCAGCTGGAATCCAGCAGAACCACGTCAGCCGGAGGAGTTTCAGTTAAACACTGTAATCTCCATCAGCTGGAGGCGTTTAGCAGCAGGGACTAAAAACATCCTGAAACCAGGAGAACACGGAATCAGGAAGATGGCATCAAATAAACCCCGGAAGTTTCAACAGAAAGGAATGTTTTGTGTTTATTATCCGACTTACAGAGGACAGGTTTGTTAGAGAAAGTCTCCCAATGCTGCTCTAAAACCACGAAAACGGCTGATTTTTATGATTAGTTTAGATTGATTTGAACCTTCAGGAAAAGGTCCAACATTCCCTCTTCCTACACGTTTTTATGTAACCGGATCAGTTTCAGGAATGCAGCACAGAGCAGGGGCCTCATTTATAAAACTTTGCGTAGAATCCTTACTCAAATTCTATAAAAGAACGTACTCACGTAAACTAATGTTTCTGCTCCATGAATCACAAAGTTTACGTAGAAAATGACTTTGGCTGCTTTTAGACCCTGTTTTGTGCGTAAACAGCTTCATGAATGTCATTAATTACACACAGGGCATTGCATCATCTCAGCAGCTGTAGCAGTCGTGGGTCCTCGGCTTTATGAGAGTGTTTGTGTCCGATCGGCAAGAAGGATCGCTCAACAAAACCAGCAGATCATCCAGGGGAACGATTCCCAACTCTGGAATCTGGTGTGGAAGTTCGACTCGAACAGATGAGTCTTCTTCATCCAGCGTGGGCGGATTCAGAACCACAGAGTCCCGTTGTCTTGGAAGAATGTGTGTGTGTGTGTGTGTGTTATGGACTGTTCTCATTCCTCCTTCAAAAGGAAAGTCAGATTTCCTCTGAGGACCAAATTCCTGAGGCAGGAGATCCGGCTGTCACTCCTCCTCCTGCTCCTCCTGAGCGACTTGTAAACGGCGCGACCTGACAGAACCAGTTCACAGTGTGTGAACACGACCGACACTCATCAGAACCAATCAGTGTCACCAGAACCCTGCTCTGAAGTCTGAGCTTCCAAAAAACACCTGAACGTTCCAAACAAGACAAAGGATTTATGAAACATCCAGAAAAACGTCCCTTGATCCCTTCCCTCATCGTCGGATTGTCCTTGGATGTCAGGGAACGAACAGGAATGTTAAAGGTGTGGACAACGGGTTTTAGGGAGTAAACGGGCACACTTGGCTTCATCCTCTTGGATATCGGTGCTCAGCAGCTGGGAACAACAACTGTGAAGAGGAAAAAATAGGCTGGAGCACTCGGGACCAAGTAAAAATATTTAATCGGTGCAAATAAATGAACTAACGTTTCGACATTACTGTCTTCGTCAGAGTTACAGCTTAAATGTTGCAACAAGTTTATATATACAGGTGTTTGCAGGCTAATTAGACAGAAAACATACTAGTCAAACGCTCATTGGTTGTGAAGTTGGAGGTTGGAAAAGAGGAGGAGTCAGTATCCGTCCAATAAACATAATTCAAACATCCAATCCATTTCCATCCATTTGAGGTAGATGTTAATTTTACGAAAGAGTGAGCTACCTCAATAATGCTAAAAGCCAAATATAACAACATTTAAAACAGTGGTAGACATTTGTGATTATAAAATACATCAACATGATGTTCAGTCAGAATCCAATAAGCCTCTCTTCACAAGAGAAGATTAAGATTCTTAGTTTTTGGGAGTGTTTGGTTCTGAGGAATCGACCGAATCACGGATAAACTGGATAAAATAAATCAGTAGGATCTATTTGTTCATCATGATTAATAATGAATGAGTGAATAATGAAGCAGTGATTAGGCGTTCCGGGCTTTCTGGCCGTTCCTGCAGGCGGTGACAGCTGTGATGAAATCCTCCGTCCAGCATCAGAGAAACAAAACGCTGAACCGGAGTAACGGATCCCAGTCGCCCGGCGTCTCTGGGGAAATAAGAGCCCTGGTTTGCTCTCTGATGGAAGGGAAACGGAGAAGGAGCAACGCTCCTCCTCCTCTCCCTCTGCACTCGGCTGCTTTTGGCTGCCAGGCAGCAAACATCAAAGAGTGTGAAATTGAATGTCTAGACGCCACCTTGTCCCTCTCACAACAGAACCCCTAAATGCCAGGAGCTTCTCCGCTGGTTCCGATTCAGATTCCCTACGACAGCGTTTCCTGTCCGGGTCACCTGGATCAGGTGGGTCAGGTAAACAACAGGTCATGGTTTAAGTTTAGTCACCAAGTTTCTCCAACTTGACCCAAAATGGTCTCGTGTTCCTCCTCTTCCTGACCCACAGAAACAAACCCGGTTCTAGAAGGGTTCCAGATGCAGTGACACAAGAGCCTGAGCAGAACCCGGTTATTTTACTGTTCTGCAGATCTCAGTCCATCCTCCAGCGTGTTCCAGGATCCCCAGGGAAGCGGGATAATTAGGCTTTTGGAGTTCTGATTTAAATGGGAGCTAAAATCAGAGATGACGGTAATAACTCCGGTGGTCCTCGGAGGCCGGCGGTTCTTTGGTGTTGATGGTTTTTTTCCTTTGAGCACCGTCCCAGTGGAAGCTGCACTATATGATGACAATAAAGGATTCTGATCCGGATCATCAGAGATGTTTTTATTCTCAGAGTTGATGGTTGAAGACCTGCTGAGACCTGCTGAGTTAAAGCAGAACATTCAGTTTGGGTCAACGTTTGGTTGTTTCTGAGCGGGGTGGGGGGTGAGATTCCTGACGAACACGTCTGATGAAACGAGGATCTGCAGCAGAGAGGAGCAACTGGAGGGGAGGGGTCTCATACATATTGAACACTTTGCTGATGCGTCTGAGAGGAATCTGGGTCACACGCATCACACCTGAGCCTGCAGCTCCTCAGAGTTCTCATCCATCCGGTTTGGAGCTGTCAGAAACCAACAAACACACATTTACATATTTTACATTTCTGAGCGCCGTCACACTCATCCAGATATATATCGGGACCCGGATCTCCTGCTGTCTGAATATATTTCCATCAGTTTCAGGTCTGGATTCCTGATTTATGAAGGAAAAATGGTAAATGGTAAATGGTCTGTATTTGTATAGCACCTTCTTAGGGTTCTACAACCCCCCAAGGCGCTTCACAACACTATCAGTCATCCACCCATTCACACGCTGGTGGGGATGAGCTACATGGTAGCTACAGCTGTCCTGGGGCGCACTGACAGAGGCGGGGCCTGCCGTACACTGGCGCCACCGGTCCCTCTGACCACCATCAGCAGGCAAGGCGGGTTAAGTGTCTTGCCCAAGGACACAACGACAGCGACAGACTGAGCGGGTTGCGAACCTGCGACCTTCCGATTGCAAGGTGGCCACTTAACTCCTCTGCCACCATCACTCCCAAAAGTCAAAATTGAAAGTTTGTTTCTTTAAATCCACTCGACCAACGACATCATACTAGAACTTACAGACTTAAGGCAGCGCTTTACTTTTTGTTTATGAAAATAGGTTTGCATAATTCATCTGAACACCTTGAACGAGACATTTTATGCAACGTAGATTTTTTGCGTTTTTTGTGCTGCCATGTGGGTCTCTACTGTCTCTGGACCGGAGCTCCCAGCAACCATCAGCAAAAACCTTTTAGTTTCCGCGGAGTGGTTCGGGTCAGGATTCCATTAACCCTAACATCAGACATTACTAGCCATCATCTGGCAAAGTGAGCTGGACCTGTTCTCTGTGTCCAGTCAGCTGATGAGGGAGATGTAGGAACTTTGAAATAATGATGTTTGTGTTTCTGTCACCGTTAAACAGGAGCTAATCTGTCCTTTAACCAGAGCTGGGATGTATGAGCTTTGAAATGAGCACTTTAACGCGTGTGTGGGTGCAGATAGGACACAACCTAAGGGATTTCGGGATCATAAGGAGGCATAGCAGCCTCACGTCATGCCAGCCAATCAGGGGAGGGGTGGGCGTGGCCAGCAACAGCTTGGTGTTAGAGTGCTGAAACAGCTCATTGTGGACGGTACTGAAACTTTCCAGAGAACTATTAAAACATTTTAAAAAGGTCATGATGTGTCTCCTTTAATGGTTGCTGATAAACCACCTATTTCACTAAGAGTTTGGTTTAGATTTAATAATTATTTATTTAGTCCTAATTCTACTGACATGGAAAAAAACTAAAATTAAAAGGTACATAAAGAAAAATAGCTTTACACAAATAAACTAACCTAGACCATAAAACTGAAACCTGAAAATAGATCAAATGCATGGTTTAATGTTTCTGTGACCTGTCTAGGGACTGCAGATGTAAACTAGCATTCGTGATAATCTGGCATATTTACATGTGTTGATACTTTAATAGATGTTTATTAATGTTCATTGTCTCTACCAAAAGAATGAATGTCTCAGATAAATGTGGATGAACTCAGGTTGGTGTTTGTCTAAGTAAATTCTCAGGAAAAGATTATTTTGTGCTTGTTTGAATAAATGCAAACTAAACTGACCAGAAACCATCACTTCCTCTCACAGAACAAAACCATTAGGTGCAAACACATCCTGTTGGACCCGAGGTTCTGATGATCCCAATAGAATTAAACCACCAAACAGACATGGTCTAAAGGAAACTCTGAACAGATCAGGGGTTTACCGGACGGACGGACGGACGGACGGCACTAGATCTAGCTCATATAATGATGCTCCAGCTTAAAGCAGCTCTCCGGAGTATTTCTTTTATCTGATGGCACCATCTAGTGGCTGACAAGCGAATCACACCAAGAGTCGTTTGATTTAGTGTTTTAAGATGGCGACTGCACGTTTCTTGTTTATGAATGTGCTTCTGTAATCAACAAACAGAGCTAAAACATGTTGTTTTACAAGTATTATTCTCATGTCATGTTGTGTTTTTATATATTTATATTTTAAAGACTTACTTGTCCGTGAAAAGTTCATCAACGCTGCATCAGCCGAGGTACTTCCTTAAATTTGAAGCACGTAAGCGGTAGTCTAACGCTATTGGTTTGTTCTGACCGGCGCTCAGTTCATGCTGCACAGAGCTCTATGGGGCAGGGGGCGGGCTTAGCAAAAAAATATATATATATCACTGTACATGATAAAACGATCACTTTTACGGATTTCTGAAAATTCATACATAATTCCTGGAAGGGGAAAACTCCGGACAGCCGCTTTAAATGCTGGAAATCTGATGTGACCTCATGCAGAGGACAGAATGTCCCCAAGTCCAGATGTTGAACCTGCTAGGGTTCTTTTTAGTTCTTCATCACCTCCACCTGTCAGGAGCTCCCCCCTGAGTTCAGAGTGGGTCTCCAGGATTTTTCAGTAAATCATTTCCAGGAACTCTGTGAAAAAAGGATCCCAAACAAGTTTGTTTTTCTCTTTGTGAAATGAAATCTGATAATAAAACGGATGTTTGCTTTAAATCTGCTGGTGAAGGTTCTCAGTCATCCAGGTCATGGTAATCCAAGGGGTTCAAATGAAGGCAACTGGACTTCTTTGGTTTCTTGAAGACGTTTCGCTTCTCATCCGAGGAGCTTTGTCAATTCTGACTGGAATATGGGAGGGTGGATCTTATAAACTGTAGCTGTCTATTGTTGCTCAACGAGCAGCATCTGCCTGTGAATACCCCTCCTCCCTACCTCTTGATGAGTCGTTAGCATCGTTAGCCTCTATTGTTTGTGAGTCGTTGTGTTGATTAGATGCAGGAGGGTGTGAACTGGACTGAAACTGTTTTGGAACTTGGTTCAAAGCTGCATTGTAGGTGCTGGAAAGGTGAAACCTGAGTCCTCCTCCTCTATTTAATGATGGTTTCTCCATTTTGACATAGATGGCTTCCTTCACTCCTCTCTCAAACCATCTATCTTCTCTGTCCAGAATGTGGACTTTGTCATCTTCAAAGGTGTGGCCCTTGTCCTTCAGGTGTAGGTGGACTGCAGAGTCTTGGCCTGAAGAGGTGGCTCTCCTGTGCTGTGCCATGCGCTTGTGTAGTTGTTGTTTAGTTTCCCCTATGTAAAGCTCTGGACAGTCCTCACTGCATTGGACTGCATAAACGACGCCGCTCCGCTTCTGTTTGGGTGTCTTGTCTTTAGGATGGACCAGCCTCTGTTTGAGGGTATTGTTGGGTTTAAAGTTTACAGGGATGTTATGTTTGGAGAAAATTCTTCTCAGTTTCTCAGAGACTCCTGCCACATATGGGATGATGGTACCTCTGCGCCTGTTGTCCTTCTCTTTGCTGTTTGCTGCTGTGGATTCCTTTCTAGACTTCTTTGTTGATTTCACAAA
>SSNS01000126.1:227599-251913 GCA_006937985.1 Aphyosemion australe
TATATATGTGTGTGTGTGTGTGTGTGTAAACAGAATCAGGTTCTGCTGAGCCGACTCCAGTTCTGGGTTCACGGATGAAGGCCAGTGGGTCCGTTTGTGGTTCTGGGAGCTTTACTGAACAGCTGAACATCCGTCCTTCGGCCCGTTTGGGTCTATTTATATCCGTGTTTGTGCGTCGGAGGCGAGGCGCTAACCTGCTGCTTGTGTTTTAATTTGAGGTCAAACTTGTACCATGGGGAGTTTGTGTGTTTTAGGTTCTGGTTCCGGTGGAGGCCCAGTAACCACCATATCAGACAGCTGTGAGTGTGTGTGTTCCAGTCTATTGTTTATCAGTGAGCTGCTTGTAGCTTCTCAGAAACCAGAACCGGGTCAGAACAGACAGCTGTGTCCGGTTCTAGAGTTTCTAACTCATAGTCCAGTTTAAGTGAAGGATTTATTTCACTGTGATTAATCCCAGATTATAAACGTTTCTGATGCCACAGGTGCAGACTAATAACCACCTTTATGTTTCTGATTGCAACCACCCACAACAATACCAATAACAACCCCCTGTAGTTTCATTTAATGAGTATTTATTGTTGTCACTGACAAGATCAGGGAGCCTTTTAGATTAGACACCAAATAGATATTCAGCTTTATTTATAAATCACATTTAAAAACAGTCAGAGATCGACCAAAGTGCTGAACAATGTTAGAAAATACACATGAAGACAAATTAAATGACAATAAAAGTAATACTAAAATCTAAAGTAACAGTAAAACCAACAATAAAACCTTAAAACAGTAATAAGAAACTAAAATGATTAAGAACACTCACAGCTAAAGAGAATAGGTGTGTTTTCAAATTAGAGTTTTTCACCCAAGTTGGAAGATTGCTGCTGCAGGGACTGATTTATGTGAAAGGCAACAAACAGCGACCCCTGGTGGTCAAGACTGAAAAAGCAACCATCAGATATTTTGTCTAAAAACTCTGAAATATTCATTTGGATTTAACATTTTTTTATTTAATTATTTTGTTAAACATTAAAAGTTAAAAAACAAAACAAGAAACTTTTATTTAAATGTAGAAACAAAAGTTTAAATATCCGAGTTTTATGTAACAAATGAAAACAAAGAAAATATTGTTCTTAAGATTGTTGCAGAAAACCACACACACACACACATACACCACACACACACATAAATACACAAACCACACACACACTAACACACACACACATAAATACACACACACACACATACACAAACCACACACACACATACACAAACCACACACACACACACACACTAACACACACATACATACACAAACCACNATAGTCGAACCTCGGATTCAGGAGGAGCAATGTGGTTTTCGTCCTGGCCGTGGAACACTGGACCAGCTCTATACCCTTGGGGGGGTCCTGGAGGGTGCGTGGGAGTTCGCCCAACCAATCTACATGTGTTTTGTGGATTTGGAGAAGGCGTTCGACCGCGTCCCTCGGGGGGCCCTGTGGGGGGTACTCTGGGAGTATGGGGTACCAGGCCCCTTGATACGGGCTGTTAGGTCCCTGTACGACCAGTGTCAGAGCTTGGTCCGCATTGCCGGCAGTAAGTCGGGCTCGTTTCCGGTGAGAGTTGGACTCCGCCAAGGCTGCCCTTTGTCACCGATTCTGTTCATAACTTTTATGGACAGAATTTCTAGGTGCAGCCAAGGTGGTGAGGGGATCCGTTTTGGTGGCCTAAGGATCAGGTCTCTGCTTTTTGCAGATGATGTGGTCCTGTTGGCTTCGTCAGAACGTGATCTCCGGCTTTCGCTGGAGCAGTTCGCAGCCGGGTGTGAAGCAGCTGGGATGAGAATCAGCTCCTCTAAATCCGAGACCATGGTCTTGAGTCGGAAAAGGGTAGAATGCCTTCTCCAGGTCAGGGACGAGGTCCTGCCCCAAGTGGAGGAGTTCAAGTATCTCGGGGTCTTGTTCACGAGTGAGGGAAGGGTGGAGCGTGAGATCGACAGGCGGATTGGTGCTGCATCTGCAGTGATGGGGGCGTTGTACCGGTCTGTCGTGGTGAAGAGAGAGCTGAGTCGAAAGGCTCGGATCCGCACAGCACTAGATCTAGCTCGTATAATGATGCTCCAGTTTAAAGCAGCTCTCCGGAGTATTTCTTTTATCTGATGGCACCATCTAGTGGCTGACAAGCATATCACACCAAGAGTCATTTGATTTAGTGTTTTAAGATGGCGACTGCACGTTTCTTGTTTATGAATGTGCTTCTGTAGTCGACAAACAGAGCTAAAACATGTTGTTTTACAAGTATTCTCATGTCATGTTGTGTTTTTATATATTTATATTTTAAAGACTTACTTGTCCGTGAAAAGTTCATCAACGCTGCATCAGCCGAGGTACTTCCTTAAATTTGAAGCACGTAAGCGGTAGTCTAACGCTATTGGTTTGTTCTGACCGGCGCTCAGTTCATGCTGCACAGAGCTCTATGGGGCAGGGGGCGGGCTTAGCAAAAAATATATATATATATATCACTGTACATGATAAAACAATCACTTTTACGGATTTCTGAAAATTCATACATAATTCCTGGAAGGGGAAATCTCCGGACAGCCGCTTTAAATTCTGGAAATCTGATGTGACCTCATGCAGAGGACAGAATGTCCCCAAGTCCAGATGTTGAACCTGCTAGGGTTCTTTTTAGTTCTTCATCACCTCCACCTGTCAGGAGCTCCCCCCCTGAGTTCAGAGTGGGTCTCCAGGATTTTTCAGTAAATCATTTCCTGGAACTCTGTGAAAAAAGGATCCCAAACAAGTTTGTTTTTCTCTTTGTGAAATGAAATCTGATAATAAAACGGATGTTTGCTTTAAATCCGACTCGGATGAAATGTTGTGGAAGCTTTAGGCTTATTTATGATTTACCTTTTGTCCTCATCACCACTACTCCTCTCCTCCTCTTCGTCTCTGTAATTACGTTAGCTCCCTCGCTCCTGTCTCGCTCTGCCTTAGAGCACATCATCAGTTCCCATACTCGTCTGGGCGGACTGCTGGATTATGTTATCACGTTTATATAAAACAACCTGCCTGCTGCTGTAGAAGACTCCCATCTACTCCCACCCTCTGGTTGTTTTTACAGTGTATCTGCAGGGGGGGGCTGCTCAGAGCAGGCAGCATAATGCAATAAAGTGTCAGACGAGGGTTTCTGATCAGCATCACTTCATATTAGCAGAGCTGTGTTTTTGTTTTGTTTTTTAGGGAGGGGTGAGGTGGGGGGGTGACTGCAGTTTTAGGCCCCGCCCTCTAATTATAGACAGAGAACCAATAACATCCCTGTGGGGACGGAATTCGAGACAAAAGGTTCTTTAGTGGAAGATTCGTTGGATCAGAACTCGGGCTCTGTCTTCATCTGCTCTGGTCTGATCTCAGCCCACCTGAGAATGGGAAGGAACAAGGAACCATGGAGTCAGCCTCGGCCAATCAGAGAGCTGGATTGTCCTGTTATGCCTGACTAATCCCTGAACCGTGAGCTGTAGGAGACTCCGGTGAGCACTCACCTACAGGTTCATGTGTTCATCGCTCTGGCCCTTTTGGAGTTGAGCTCTGACAGAGGGGCCGTCAGGTGCTTGGTCACCTCCCTGACTAAGGCCCCTCCCCTCGGCTCAGGTTAGATGGCCAACCAGCTCTAGGAAGTGTCCTGGGCCCTCGTTCATCAACCATTCTTAGAAGCTGTCCTACATTCTTTCCTACGAATGAATTTAGAATGTTCGTACGAACGGCTAAAATCCTGATTTATGAAACATGCGGAGGCCACTCGTACGCATGTTCCTCTGCAATCAACTCTTGATAAATCCCACCTGTGTGTACCCAGGTGCTCGTGTCGTGCCATTTACATACAGAAATGCCCTCAATTAACCATATTTGGTCATACCACGTCCTCAGCTCAGGAGGGGATTCCCTGGGTTCTTCCCAGGGGAAAAAAACTTTATTGAGAGCGAGATCGAGGCACTGGCTGCTGAAGTAGAGGAGAACCAAACACGTTGCAGGGGTTGTAATTTTCTTATTGTGAACGCGGTCGGGACAGAGGAGAGGTTCCTGTCAGAGATAAAGAAATAATGTTTCCACATAAAATGAAATCTGAAATAACGTAGAGTAACGGGCTGGATGTTCCATTCTGTTGACATTTAAGGAGTTGTCTGCATGTTCTGTTTAGAGTTAGTTTTGTTCTTGTTTGGACATGTTTTTATTGTCTGAGTGCAGAGCCGTCAATCCATTTGGTTACCGTGGCAACGAGTGGATGTTCAGGGAGCAGAGTGGAGGAGGTTCTGGTAGTGGTCAGTAGCTGAATCTGGACTGGACTCAGATTCATGTGGTTTGTCTGTGGCTCCACCAAGGGTCCCAAATCCTGGCACAGCTCCAGAAGGATCTCCTTCAGGAAGTGGTTTCTGCTCAGGAGACACTCAGGACCCTCAGCATTTAGATCAGCGCGCTCATGGAGGACACGTTCCCTCTGGAGAGCACGCTCTGCTAAATCCTCCACTAACACCAGATCAGCCATGCTACGGTGTCAGCTTCCCGTTGGACTCAGGTGTCTTTTATTGGTTTTAGCACCAGGTATGTGATGAAGCTGTTTCTGCACAGACAGAATTATTTATTGGATAAAATAATTTCTGGACGAGGAACCCGCGTGGATGACTGAGACCTTCAGTGTAGCGTTTCCCCCGTTATACCACTAGATGCTGTTGGCATGCATGGTGCAAGATTTTCTCATGTTTAGGAACTTTTCTACACACAAGTACAAAATGGACCAGCTCTATACCCCTAGGGGGGTCCTGGAGGGTGTGAGAGTTCATCCATCTACATGTGCTTTGTGGATTTGGAGAAGATGTTCGACCGTGTCCCTTGGGGGGGCCTGTGGGGGGTACTCCAGGAGTATGGGGTACCAGGCCCCTTAATACATGATCTCCAGCTTTCGCTGGAGCAGTTTGCAGCCGGGTGTGAAGCAGCTGGGATGAGAATCAGCTCCTCTAAATCCGAGACCATGGTCTTGAGTCGGAAAAGTGTAGAATGCCTTCTCCAGGTCAGGGACGAGGTCCTGCCCCAAGTGGAGGAGTTTAAGTATCTCGGGGTCTTGTTCACAAGTGAGGGAAGGGTGGAGCGTGAAATCGATAGGTGGATTGGTGCTGCGTCTGCAGTGATGCGGGCGTTGTACCGGTCTGTCGTGGTGAAGAGAGAGCTGAGTCGAAAGGCGAAGCTCTCCATTTACCGGTGGATCTACGTTCCTACCCTCACCTACGGTCACGAGCTTTGGGTAGTGACCGAAAGAACGAGATCACGGATACAAGCGGCTGAAATGAGTTTTCTCTACAGGGTGGCTGGTAGGGATGTGAATCTTACAACAACTCACGATTTGATTCAATTCCGATTCTCGGGGTGCCGATTCGATTCAGAATCGATTTTCGATTCTCGATTCAAATCGATTCACAATCAATATTAACAAAGAGTGTCAGTTCCAGGATTAACTACTTTCTTCTGCAAGTTAAAAAAAACTATGGGAAATTGTTATTTTACTTTAAAGAAAACTGGTTACGTTCAAGAAAGTGATTCTAAAACTGTAAACAGAGGCAATCTTTAGATGAAAAGGCAACATTTATTGTTGCTTACCTTGTAAAATTTAACAAATCTTTACAGTTACCTAATAGTAGCTTTGAAAGTAATGCAGTCAAATACTTTTCAAGCATGTGTNGCTGCTGTTAGCTCCCGTTAGCGGAATGTTAGCTGCTATTAGCTGCTGTTAACTCCCGTTAGCTGGATGTTTGCTGCCGTTAGCCCCTGTTAGCTGCTTTTAGCTCCCGTTAGCGGGATGTTAGCTGCTGTTAGCTCCCATTAGCTGCTGTTAGCTCCCGTTAGCTGGATGTTAGCTCCCGTTAGCTGGATGTTTGCTGCTGTTAGCTCCCGTTAGCTGAATGTTAGCTGCCGTTAGCTGCTGTGAACTCCTGTTAACTGAATATTTGCTGCTGTTAGCTCCCGTTAGCTGAATGTTAGTTCCTGTTAGCTGGATGTCAGGTGGAACATTTCACCTCAATAACAATAAATGGTTGATAACTACCCATACAGTGGCAGTTAGAGGGAGTGGTGGTAGATTTGGTCGAGTTCCTACAAAAATCCTTCAACTGTTTGTAAATATTTTGGATTTGGTCACAGCCGCCGGCTTCCCCCGCCCACTGCTTCAACATTTGAATCATCCTCCATTTCCTCACTGTCTTTCCTGTCTTGTTGCAGACCAGATGGGTTAAGTCACGTGACTTTCACTCTACACCATAGACATGAATATGTTGACACTCCATTGGGCACTGGAGAACGTAACCGCGTCGCCACCATATTGGATGGGTCCCTCACTCTCCAAACACGTTTTAAGCAGCCTACAGTTGCAACAACCGGCGTTCTATTGAAGACAGATCACGTGGGATTACTATTGACTTTTCTAGCCTACCTGTTGGGATTTTATATTTTCATTTATTTTGTTTAATTATATTTATATTTTAATTATCATGCCATACCATGTGTCTGATTTTGTGAAAAACATAATAGAATGTGTTTTTTGTTGGATAAGCACCTTCCTCAGTAGAAATGAATGCACTGGGGGCGAATGGAGACCCATCCAAGATGGCGGCCAGCCACTACGGCAGCTCCAATAGGCAGCGCCAGTCCACGGGTCGTCTAGATTCAAATACCTAATACAGTATACTGACACGTCAATTATAGACCTAATTAAAAATCAGTATTGGTAAATTTTCAGTTTATTGCCCACCTCCACTGTTAGTTGGATGCTAGCTTGTGTTAGCTGGATGCTAATTAGCTCTTTTAGCTGCTGTTAGCCTGTTAGTTGCCGGCGTTTTTCCTCATTGAGACGTTTTAGGAATTATTTGAGTTTTCTTCTGTCATTAATGAAGCCAGATCTGATGATATTGCTTAAACATGTTGACCAAAACTTAATGTTTTTCACCACAAACGTCCTGCGGTTCTGACTCACCTGGTTCTGTTCGGTCCAGAAGTTATGAGTCTAATCAGCAGAATTACCTGTTGCATTATTCTGATGAATGTAAGCATCCACATCTCCCAGAACATTCCTAAACACTCTCTTCTTGTTTCCTGGATTAAGCAACATCCCTACAAAGGTGGTCCTGTTGTTTCTGTTGGGTCACTAAAGGATTTGGTTCTGATAATCTGAGCACTAATTGGGTCAGTTTGGGACCAGAAGCTGAACCTGGTGGGTTATATAAAACCTGAAATCAGGCGGCTGAGAATGAGGAAACCCGGTTTGGTCTCAGTGATCTGATGAATGACTCCATTCTAAAGTGCCTCTCTGAGTCAGACGTCATGCACCCTGGGGGAGGGGGCATCCACACAATCAGCACCACCAGTCCCTTTAAACACCACCAGCTGGCAAGGAGGGTGAAGTGTCATGCCCAATGGCACAACTGTCGGAGCCTGGGTTCAAACCGGCAACCCACTGTTTACAAGGCGAACGCCTAGCTCCTGAGCCTTCGTCGTCCCTGGGACCTTCTGGACATTCTCATGGGCTCCATCTCTTCTGATGTCAGTCATTGAAGGTGTTTTTCGAAGGGCGCTGCTCAGCCTAAAACAGCTCTGTACAGCGTGGGTTAATACAGCCCACCTGAGTGTAGTTTTGTTTCCATGCCAGCTCCGTGAAAGAAAGAGGGTACGCCCCTCATAGGCGCAGGGGGGGAGGGCATGGCACCGGCGAGGGGAGGGGGGCATGCCATTTTTACTCCATACTAAAACAGCATGGCATGATCAGTAAACAGTGTGAGGTAACCTGCATGCTCCACAGACACACAACTCAGCAGGAAAAAGGTGGTGTTGTTGGACATTCTGCTCAGTTTTACGGCTTTTTGTCAGACTCTGAACCAGGAAATGGCTGCAGGAAGTGAAGCAGCAGGCAGAAAGCTCCGGAGCAACTAGTGACTCCGCCCCTAGCCAATCAGCGGCCACAGTCGCGCTGCAGGCCCGACTCAGCCTTGCCAGGGACCTCAACGGAGTAGGGACTAAAAATTGGGGTGAAAGTAGAGGGAAAAGACCGAACCATGCTCTTGGAGACTGTGGTCTGGCTGAGCTGCACCAGTCCGAGTCACTCTGAGTAGAGCCCTTCGAAAACTGGCTTTAGTGTTCAGCTTCATCCAACCAGCCCCTATCACAACCGACCCCATGTGACCTCTAGAAAACACGACCACAACAACACACAAACATCAGTTTTTTTTTAAACTGTTTGTTGTGTTGTGTTCAGTGACTGCAGGAAAAATCCACTCACAACAGAAAACAGCAGCAAAACAAACACGAAGCTGATTTTCTTCTCAGGATGGTGGGAAGTTTAAGTTCCTGTTTGGGAGCTTTTTGGGTTTTATTATTTAAAAAACTGAGCTCTGGTTGTTTATTAGAAGTCTTTATTCCTCTCAGTGTCTACTGGATACTGTACAGATGAAAGCTAGGTGTGTGTGTGCGAGGGGGGTTCTCTTTGTTGTCTCATCTCTAATCACGGCGGTGATAATGAGTCCTCGCCGCCGCCGCCGGCTGCAGCTGCGGCTCTAATGGTCTCCGGTGGAGTTCGCCTGCCTCCATCCTTCTGTTAATTGCTTGTTTTTAACTCAACTGAAACACGTCATTATGCTCCAGCCTCGGGTGCAGTAACCACTGAATAGAATGCAATCGATAATGTTAATGATGTTTTAGGAGACTGTATGCTTTTCTGCATTTTAACCAGTGAAAACAAGCAGCTGACGTTAAAATGATTATTTAGCTTCAGGAGCATCAAACTGAGCTGAGCGATTTGAAACAAAGAAACGAGACCGATGATGTCTGTGGTTCTGTTCTGATCCGTCAGACTGGACTGGGTTTACAGCATGAGTCCGGTTCTGACTGTTATGGATGTACTGGTGGTCCTGATGCAGGACTTCTTGTAGCTTCTATAGGGAGCCTAAGGGCCACAACCTTTTCTTATGGTGTCTAAAGCCTGCCGCACACGAGAGCCAATAGCTGAGCTACCGGTCATTCGAGGCCGTTTGCTCAGCAGATTACTCGCTGTGTGCGCCTAATTTTCACTAAGTTTTCTGCCTGACAAGAAGCTGAGGTGAAAATCAAACCGGTTTGATACTTTCCGCCCCACGGGGGGCAGAAACTCGCCGTGTGCGCACTAGGTGAGCAGCCAGATGAGCTGAAATCTTCCAAGTGACCAATCACAGCACGTTCTCCCCTCACGTGATTCCAAGGTGGCAGCCTCCTGTCTGCATGACGGAAAAATAAACAAAACGGAGACTTTAAGCCATTTTTATAAGACACACCATGCCAGCAAATCAGCGCAATATTACCGCAACGTGTAATGAAAATGAAAGTAAACACGCGCTTAAGTTTCACTTTTGTAAACAGGACCAGCTGAGAAACTGGAGCGATGCGGTGCTCCGGGAGCTTTTCTCCGTTAGATCTGCAGCTCAGATCATCTGACAGCTCACAGGGATGGTGGAGGACACACACCTGGAGCTGGTTGTTAAAATAAAAACTCAACGAGTGCGGCTTCGATCGCAATAAAAGGCAAGTTATGTCCAAGATAAACGGAAGTCCGCGCCAGTGCAGAGACCGCCCTCATACCTCCTTTATGCCGCCATCGCGTAATCTTTTATAAAACGGACATGATTGCGCAACATTACCGCCACGGTCTGAGCTCAAATTGGCGGCATTGTTTTATAGAAAGGGCTCATCAAGAAAACAAGTATAAGCATTTCCTCCATATCCAACTCCGTCTCCGTTTTGTTTATTTTTCCGTCATGCAGACAGGAGGCTGCCACCTTGGAATCACATGAGGGGAGAACGCGCTGTGATTGGTCACTTGGAAGATTTCAGCTCAGCCGACTGCTCACGTAGTGCGCACACGGCGAGTTTCTGCCCCCCGTGGGGTGGAAAGTATCAAACCGGTTTGATTTTCACCTCAGCGTCTCGTGAGGCAGAAAACTCAGTGAAAATTAGGCGCACACAGCGAGTAATCTGCTGAGCAAACGGCCTCGAATGACCGGTAGCTCAGCTATTGGCTCTCGTGTGCAGCAGGCTTAATGAACTGAACTCAATTGGAATGTTTACTTTGTGACGTGCCTTGAGACGACTCTTGTCGTGATTTATTGGACTTATGAGTCGATTAAATTCGATTTCTGTTTTATTCCGCACAGCTGGACTGGCAGACCGGGGTGGTGGTCCCCCTATTTAAAAAGGGGGACCGCAGGGTGTGTTCCAACTACAGGGGGATCACACTCCTGAGCCTCCCTGGTAAGGTCTATTCAGGGGTTCTGGAGAGGAGGGTCCGTCGGATAGTCGAACCTCGGATTCAGGAGGAGCAATGTGGTTTTCGTGCTGGCCGTGGAACACTGGACCAGCTCTATACCCTTGGGGGGGTCCTGGAGGGTGCGTGGGAGTTCGCCCAACCAATCTACATGTGTTTTGTGGATTTGGAGAAGGCGTTCGACCGCGTCCCTCGGGGGGCCCTGTGGGGGGTACTCTGGGAGTATGGGGTTCCAGGCCCCTTGATACGGGCTGTTAGGTCCCTGTACGACCAGTGTCAGAGCTTGGTCCGCATTGCCGGCAGTAAGTCGGGCTCGTTTCCGGTGAGAGTTGCACTCCGCCAAGGCTGCCCTTTGTCACCGATTCTGTTCATAACTTTTATGGACAGGATTTCTAGGTGCAGCCAAGGTGGTGAGGGGATCCGTTTTGGTGGCCTAAGGATCAGGTCTCTGCTTTTTGCAGATGATGTGGTCCTGTTGGCTTCGTCAGAACGTGATCTCCGGCTTTCGCTGGAGCAGTTCGCAGCCGGGTGTGAAGCAGCTGGGATGAGAATCAGCTCCTCTAAATCCGAGACCATGGTCTTGAGTCGGAAAAGGGTAGAATGCCTTCTCCAGGTCAGGGACGAGGTCCTGCCCCAAGTGGAGGAGTTCAAGTATCTCGGGGTCTTGTTCACGAGTGAGGGAAGGGTGGAGCNACTGTCTGTTAGTCTAAACTTTCTTTGTTATGGCCAGGAGCTTTCTATCATCCTTCATTTTTGTTATTGTAGCCAAAATGACTTGGTTGTCCCTTATAACCTTCTCACACCTTTTAGCAACTTCTGCCACTGTCCCCCCCTTCTCAACCTGATCATATTCGTCTGGAGCAGCTATTGCAAGCTCTGCAATGGCTGCAGTTTTCGCAATAGTAAGTCTGTCTACTCCATACTTCTCAAAGGATTTGGCCATATTCTTTCCCGTCTGGTAAATGGCAAGGACTTCCTTGTACCGCTTCACCACATCACCAGGTCTTCCAACTAATATAAAAAACATAAGAACAAGAAAGACAGAATAATTTGAATCACAAGATTGTTGACCAGAAAAAAACTCAATCATTGTATTGTAAAGCTGTTTGCTAATCAATGGTGTGTCCCTCACAGACAATCTAGACAAAGGTGGACTTGACCATGGGAGACCACTGTCTACTGTTCAGTCAAACAGTAAGATGAATTAATGTGCTGTACTGCATTTCTTTTAAGTTAAGCTAAATTGGAAGAAAAGTAGAGAGAAATTAAGGTTACAGTCCCATTAGTCGTCACACTGGTGTGTGAAATTTGTTCTCCCCATCTGACCACTGAGCTGGAAATGCTAAATACTGTAAAAATGTATACATTTGGGGTGAATAATTATTGGAAATTAACTTTGATTTGAACCATACTGGTCCCTCTACTACACTCTTCTACCAGTGATCAATTTTGAGTCACTGATCTACTTGTAGGGACATACAGACAGAACACAGCCTGAGCCAGCTAAGAAATACATTTCACATACCCCGCTGGCGAGAGAAATGTTTGCTTTTCTTCGCCTTTTTCTCCTTCCTTTTCATCCCACTCTTCTTTCTCTTCCCTTTCCCTTTCCCCTTCTTCTTCCTCTTTCTGTCCAGTGATGAATCGGAGCTCTCTGACGAATCAGAGCTGGAGTCAGAGTTGTCCTCACAGTCGTCCACACTGTTTATCTCGGATCCATCCATCTCTTCATCATCTCTGTCTTCTCTTTGTGACTGTTTAGCCCCCTTGAGGCTCGCCAAAGCTTTAAATGAAATGGTTAATAGGTAATTAAATCAACCTGATTACTGTTTACAAACAGTAACAACAACAAACACATGTATGAGTTAGGTTTCTTTTTCTTGATTTGGATAGTTTTTGTAGAGAAAAGGTGTTGGCTGGGCTTACCCGCCTTTCGGTAGTGATCGGACCAAAAAGTAGTCACAATACTTGTTCTGATTTCATAGACGGGGGTGTTTGATTATTAAAGATTCAGGGTTCCTACATGTATGGGTCACATTCAGTTTCTGAGCAGAGGGCTCACAGAAATGCCCCCACTTCAGTTAGGAAAAGCAGACTGAACTCAAAAACACAGCAAGAGCATTGTATATTTGTCTGTTGGATGAAACTATCCATGGGCTGTGCAGGTGAGGGTATTTCCTTATCCCAGCCGGTATTCAGAGTTCCAAAGCATTTGATAAACTGTGACGGCACTCCATATTCTAGAAGAGTGAAATCTTCATCTGAGCTCCATGCAATGCATTAGAGTAAAAGTCAGATTTGATGACCCAGACAAACCAAATCTGGAGGTTTTAATATTACATATGATACAACCATTGTACACACCCANGTGTAGGGCAATATGCTGGTGAAGGTTCTCAGTCATCCAGGTCATGGTAATCCAAGGGGTTCAAATGAAGGCAACTGGACTTCTTTGGTTTCTTGAAGACGTTTCGCTTCTCATCCGAGGAGCTTTGTCAATTCTGACTGGAATATGGGAGGGTCGATCTTATAAACTGTAGCTGTCTATTGTTGCTCAACGAGCAGCATCTGCCTGTGAATGCCCCTCCTCCCTACCTCTTGATGAGTCGTTAGCCTCGTTAGCCTCTATTGTTTGTGAGTCGTTGTTTTGATTAGATGCAGGAGGGTGTGAACTGGACTGAAACTGTTTTGGAACTTGGTTCAAAGCTGCATTGTAGGTGCTGGAAAGGTGAAACCTGAGTCCTCCTCCTCTATTTAATGATGGTTTCTCCATTTTGACATAGATGGCTTCCTTCACTCCTCTCTCAAACCATCTATCTTCTCTGTCCAGAATGTGGACTTTGTCATCTTCAAAGGTGTGGCCCTTGTCCTTCAGGTGTAGGTGGACTGCAGAGTCTTGGCCTGAAGAGGTGGCTCTCCTGTGCTGTGCCATGCGCTTGTGTAGTTGTTGTTTAGTTTCCCCTATGTAAAGCTCTGGACAGTCCTCACTGCATTGGACTGCATATACGACGCCGCTCTGCTTCTGTTTGGGTGTCTTGTCTTTAGGATGGACCAGCCTCTGTTTGAGGGTATTGTTGGGTTTAAAGTTTACAGGGATGTTATGTTTGGAGAAAATTCTTCTCAGTTTCTCAGAGACTCCTGCCACATATGGGATGATGGTGCCTCTGCGCCTGTTGTCCTTCTCTTTGCTGTTTGCTGCTGTGGATTCCTTTCTAGACTTCTTTGTTGATTTCACAAATGCCCAGTTGGGGTATCTGCAGTTTTGGAGCGCTTTCCTAACGTGTTTCTCTTCCTTTTGCTTTCCCTCAGTCTTTGTGGGGATATTCTCTGCCCGATGGTGTAGAGTCCTGATAACTGACATTTTGTGCTCCAGTTTGCTTTAAATCCGACTCGGATGAAATGTTGTGGAAGCTTTAGGCTTATTTATGATTTACCTTTTGTCCTCATCACCACTACTCCTCTCCTCCTCTTCGTCTCTGTAATTACGTTAGCTCCCTCGCTCCTGTCTCGCTCTGCCTTAGAGCACATCATCAGTTCCCATACTCGTCTGGGCGGACCGCTGGATTATGTTATCACGTTTATATAAAACAACCTGCCTGCTGCTGTAGAAGACTCCCATCTACTCCCACCCTCTGGTTGTTTTTACAGTGTATCTGCGGGGGGGGGGCTGCTCAGAGCAGGCAGCATAATGCAATAAAGTGTCAGACGAGGGTTTCTGATCAGCATCACTTCATATTGGCAGAGCTGTGTTATTGTTTTATTTTTTAGGGATGGGTGGGGTGGGGGGTGACTGCAGTTTTAGAGTTCATCCATCTACATGTGCTTTGTAGATTTGGAGAAGATGTTCGACCGTGTCTCTCGGGGGGGCCTGTGGGGGGTACTCCAGGAGTATGGGGTACCAGGCCCCTTAATACATGATCTCAGCCGAGTGTGAAGCAGCTGGGATGAGAATCAGCTCCTCTAAATCCGAGACCATGGTCTTGAATCAGAAAAGGGTAGAATGCCTTCTCCAAGTCAGGGACGAGGTCCTGCCCCAAGTGGAGGAGTTCAAGTATCTTGGGGTCTTGTTCACGAGTGAGGGAAGGGTGGAGCGTGAGATCAATAGGTGGATTGGTGCTGCGTCTGCAGCGATGGGGGCATTGTACCGGTCTGTCGTGGTGAAGAGAGAGCTGAGCCGAAAGGCGAAGCTCTCGATTTACCGGTCGATCTACGTTCCTACCCTCACCTATGGTCACGAGCTTTGGGTAGTGACCGAAAGAACGAGATCACGGATACAAGCGGCTGAAATGAGTTTTCTCTGCAGGGTGGCTGGACTCTCCCTTAGAGATAGGGTGAGAAGCTCAGTCATCCAGGAGGGGCTCAGAGTAGACCTGCTGCTCCTCCACATCGAGAGGAGCCAGTTGAGGTGGCTCGGGCATCTGGTTAGGATGCCTCCTGGACGCCTCCCTGGTGAGGTTTTCTGAGCAGGTCCAACCAGGAGGAGACCCAAAGGAAGACCCAGGACACGCTGGAGGGACTATGTCTCTCAGCTGGCCAGGGAACGCCTTGGGATTCCCCCAGAGGAGCTGGCCCAAGTGGCTGGGGAGAGGGAAGTCTGGGCCTCTCTGCTTAGGCAAATCTCCAGATTTGTGCCTGGAGACATTCCTGTCTTGGAGCTCTACAGACATTTCCTTTGACCTCATGCTTGGTTTGTGCTCTGACGTTCACGCTCACCTGTGGGACCTCATATAGACCGAGCTGTGTTATTGGCAGACGTTTTAGACAAATATGAGAGAACCACCTTATTAATGTCTTTATCTCCATAATATATTTATAGCTAATCTATGTGAGAACGTTGTTAAGAGGCATTTGTTTTGCAGATTTGTTATTGCAGCGTTACGCTGCAGGAACATCTCCAGGATGGAAACAGGAAGCACCTGAGATCAATCATGAGGTTCATGCAATGCTGTGAAAACGTGTGATTCTTCAGGTTTTATCTTTAATAAGTTAGTAGTAATCTCAAAATCCTTTTTCTTGTCATCATTATGGGATGTTGTGTGTAGAAATTAGAGCAAAAACAGGAATTTAATTCATTTTGGAGCATGGCTCTTAGAACAGAGCATGGACAAAGTGATGGTCTGTGGAGCAGTCAGAGCTGGGACTTCTTCCTGGTTCCTGGTTGGGTGTAGTCCTGACCCAGGATCAGGGAGGCTGCTCCATGGGAAACCAGGAAGAACCTGGGGCCTCATTTATCAAACGTGCGTAGAAACGTTCCTTTATTCCCTCCTACGGATGAAATTTAGAATATGTGTACAAACAGTCAATGTCCTGATTTATGAAACATGCGGTGGCCTCTCGTACGCATGTTCCTCCGCAATCGTCTGATGATAAATCCCACCTGTGCGCTTACAGGAGCTCGTGCCCGTTTAACGTCATTTACATACAGAAACGCCCTCAATTAACCATATTTGGTCACACTACGTCCTCAGGTCGGGAGGGGATTCCCTGGGTTCTTCCAAGAAAAAAAAGAAAATAGAGATCCAAACACCGGACACTTGACAACGCGTGTATGATCGGGGAGCAGAGGAGGTTCTGGAGGGTTCTTTTATTTGTAAAACAGAATATGGACTGGAACCGGATCAGTGCGCTGCGCTCACGGAAGAGACGTTCCCTCTGCTAAACCCTCCAATAATAATAAGAAGAAGAAACGATCATTTATATAGCGAATCTCAAGAAAAACCACGGGGCGCTTCACAAGGTCAAAATAATTAAATTAAATTAAAACATAATAGATAAATAATAGATGAATAAATTCATAATGATTTAAAACATCATAAAAATGGGAAGAGTAAACATTGTGATTACAAAATAACACGAAATCAGCCGTTCTACAGTCAGATTCCCGTCGGTCACGGGTGTTTTAGCACCAATAATGTGACACAGCTGCTTTTCCACCAAAATATTTATTTATTGGGTAAAATAATTAGTGGATGAGGAACACGCGTGGATCACTGAGACCGTCAGAATTGCGGTTCCCTTGTTCCGCCACTAGATGCTGTTCCTACGCACGGTCACAGCTGTTCTTATATTTAGGAACGTTTTCACGCACAAGTACAAATTGGTAAATACCACACAATGCGCAAAATCGTTCCCACGCACGAAATACGCACAGATCTGTACGTAAGTACGGTTGATAAATGAGGCCCCTGGTCTTTAAAGGTGTGATTTAGGACAAGAATGAAAGAAATGAGTATCTCGGTGAATGGTGTGAAATTATGGAATTACCTGGACAGAGAAGGGAAAGAATCAAGAACTCTAAAAGTGTTTAGAGAATATATCAAAACAAGTGTGTTGAGTGGATACGAATGCGTATAATTTATGTGGATATAATTGACATATGTGACCAGTTAGGTGACTGAACGAACTGTGAGGACATGCACAAAGATATGTTTGTTATTTAGTTTTAAAAAAGGGGCAGAAATGATAAGATTTTTTCTTCCATCTGCTCCCTTTCATTCAACTTGTACTGTGTTTATAAGTATATTGTTTTGTAATTGTTGTATTTTTTTATTGAATGAAATAAAGAAAAAAAAATAGTTGAATCATTTCAGAAAGAAAAACCTAAAAATAAAGCCTTTGTTTGTATCCAGTACTGACTGGGATCGTTGGTGTCACAGCGACACCTGCTGGTCAGACACCTCAACTGATCTGATTTGAATTCTTCTCTCTGTTTTCCTTCATGAGCTGCAGCAGGGAAACGACTACGTTATTCAACCAGTACCTAAAGTTTTGTTTTTGTTTGTTTCAGAAGGAGCTGAGTCTTCCCAGGAGAGGCAGCTTGTGAGTATCTCTGCTGTGTGTGTGTGTGTGTTCTTGTCTAGCCATCTTAGTGAGGACCATCAGTAGCAAAGTGAGGACATTTGCCCGGCCCTCACTTTGGTGCAATCTTCCAGAGCTCTTCTCGTTAGTTTTAGAGGTCTGGTGTGAATTAAGCTTAGTTAGGGTTAGGGTATGGGTTAGGCCCTAACCCTAACCGTTAGGGTATGGGTTAGGCCCTAACCCTAACCGTTAGGGTTAGGGTTACCCATACCCTAACCCATACCCTAACCTAACCGGGTTAGGGTATGGGTTAGGGTTAGGCATGATACAGTCACAACAGTTAACAAAAATGAATGGAAGTCAATGGATGGTCATCACTAAGATGGTTAGACGAGAGTGAGTGCGTGTTTATATATGTGTGTGTGTGTGTGTGTCCGAGCGTGCGTGTTTGTGGGTGTGTGTACGTGTGTATATATATATGTGTGTGTGTGTATGTATATATATGTGTGTGTGTGTGTATGTCCGAGCGTGCGTGTTTGTGGGTGTGTGTACGTGTGTATATATATGTGTGTGTGTGTATGTATAATATACATACACACACACACATATATATACATTGTATATATGTGTGTGTGTGTGTATGTATATATGTGTGTGTGTGCGTGCGTGCGTGTGTATGTCCGAGCGTGCGTGTTTGTGGGTGTGTGTACGTGTGTATATATATGTGTGTGTGTGTGTGTGTGTAAACAGAATCAGGTTCTGCTGAGCCGACTCCAGTTCTGGGTTCACGGATGAAGGCCAGTGGGTCCGTTTGTGGTTCTGGGAGCTTTACTGAACAGCTGAACATCCGTCCTTCGGCCCGTTTGGGTCTATTTATATCCGTGTTTGTGCGTCGGAGGCGAGGCGCTAACCTGCTGCTTGTGTTTTAATTTGAGGTCAAACTTGTACCATGGGGAGTTTGTGTGTTTTAGGTTCTGGTTCCGGTGGAGGCCCAGTAACCACCATATCAGACAGCTGTGAGTGTGTGTGTTCCAGTCTATTGTTTATCAGTGAGCTGCTTGTAGCTTCTCAGAAACCAGAACCGGGTCAGAACAGACAGCTGTGTCCGGTTCTAGAGTTTCTAACTCATAGTCCAGTTTAAGTGAAGGATTTATTTCACTGTGATTAATCCCAGATTATAAACGTTTCTGATGCCACAGGTGCAGACTAATAACCACCTTTATGTTTCTGATTGCAACCACCCACAACAATACCAATAACAACCCCCTGTAGTTTCATTTAATGAGTATTTATTGTTGTCACTGACAAGATCAGGGAGCCTTTTAGATTAGACACCAAATAGATATTCAGCTTTATTTATAAATCACATTTAAAAACAGTCAGAGATCGACCAAAGTGCTGAACAATGTTAGAAAATACACATGAAGACAAATTAAATGACAATAAAAGTAATACTAAAATCTAAAGTAACAGTAAAACCAACAATAAAACCTTAAAACAGTAATAAGAAACTAAAATGATTAAGAACACTCACAGCTAAAGAGAATAGGTGTGTTTTCAAATTAGAGTTTTTCACCCAAGTTGGAAGATTGCTGCTGCAGGGACTGATTTATGTGAAAGGCAACAAACAGCGACCCCTGGTGGTCAAGACTGAAAAAGCAACCATCAGATATTTTGTCTAAAAACTCTGAAATATTCATTTGGATTTAACATTTTTTTATTTAATTATTTTGTTAAACATTAAAAGTTAAAAAACAAAACAAGAAACTTTTATTTAAATGTAGAAACAAAAGTTTAAATATCCGAGTTTTATGTAACAAATGAAAACAAAGAAAATATTGTTCTTAAGATTGTTGCAGAAAACCACACACACACATACACAAACCACACACACACACACACACTAACACACACATACATACACAAACCANCTAATCCCTGAACCGTGAGCTGTAGGAGACTCCGGTGAGCACTCACCTACAGGTTCATGTGTTCATCGCTCTGGCCCTTTTGGAGTTGAGCTCTGACAGAGGGGCCGTCAGGTGCTTGGTCACCTCCCTGACTAAGGCCCCTCCCCTCGGCTCAGGTTAGATGGCCAACCAGCTCTAGGAAGTGTCCTGGGCCCTCGTTCATCAACCATTCTTAGAAGCTGTCCTACATTCTTTCCTACGAATGAATTTAGAATGTTCGTACGAACGGCTAAAATCCTGATTTATGAAACATGCGGAGGCCACTCGTACGCATGTTCCTCTGCAATCAACTCTTGATAAATCCCACCTGTGTGTACCCAGGTGCTCGTGTCGTGCCATTTACATACAGAAATGCCCTCAATTAACCATATTTGGTCATACCACGTCCTCAGCTCAGGAGGGGATTCCCTGGGTTCTTCCCAGGGGAAAAAAACTTTATTGAGAGCGAGATCGAGGCACTGGCTGCTGAAGTAGAGGAGAACCAAACACGTTGCAGGGGTTGTAATTTTCTTATTGTGAACGCGGTCGGGACAGAGGAGAGGTTCCTGTCAGAGATAAAGAAATAATGTTTCCACATAAAATGAAATCTGAAATAACGTAGAGTAACGGGCTGGATGTTCCATTCTGTTGACATTTAAGGAGTTGTCTGCATGTTCTGTTTAGAGTTAGTTTTGTTCTTGTTTGGACATGTTTTTATTGTCTGAGTGCAGAGCCGTCAATCCATTTGGTTACCGTGGCAACGAGTGGATGTTCAGGGAGCAGAGTGGAGGAGGTTCTGGTAGTGGTCAGTAGCTGAATCTGGACTGGACTCAGATTCATGTGGTTTGTCTGTGGCTCCACCAAGGGTCCCAAATCCTGGCACAGCTCCAGAAGGATCTCCTTCAGGAAGTGGTTTCTGCTCAGGAGACACTCAGGACCCTCAGCATTTAGATCAGCGCGCTCATGGAGGACACGTTCCCTCTGGAGAGCACGCTCTGCTAAATCCTCCACTAACACCAGATCAGCCATGCTACGGTGTCAGCTTCCCGTTGGACTCAGGTGTCTTTTATTGGTTTTAGCACCAGGTATGTGATGAAGCTGTTTCTGCACAGACAGAATTATTTATTGGATAAAATAATTTCTGGACGAGGAACCCGCGTGGATGACTGAGACCTTCAGTGTAGCGTTTCCCCCGTTATACCACTAGATGCTGTTGGCATGCATGGTGCAAGATTTTCTCATGTTTAGGAACTTTTCTACACACAAGTACAAAATGGACCAGCTCTATACCCCTAGGGGGGTCCTGGAGGGTGTGAGAGTTCATCCATCTACATGTGCTTTGTGGATTTGGAGAAGATGTTCGACCGTGTCCCTTGGGGGGGCCTGTGGGGGGTACTCCAGGAGTATGGGGTACCAGGCCCCTTAATACATGATCTCCAGCTTTCGCTGGAGCAGTTTGCAGCCGGGTGTGAAGCAGCTGGGATGAGAATCAGCTCCTCTAAATCCGAGACCATGGTCTTGAGTCGGAAAAGTGTAGAATGCCTTCTCCAGGTCAGGGACGAGGTCCTGCCCCAAGTGGAGGAGTTTAAGTATCTCGGGGTCTTGTTCACAAGTGAGGGAAGGGTGGAGCGTGAAATCGATAGGTGGATTGGTGCTGCGTCTGCAGTGATGCGGGCGTTGTACCGGTCTGTCGTGGTGAAGAGAGAGCTGAGTCGAAAGGCGAAGCTCTCCATTTACCGGTGGATCTACGTTCCTACCCTCACCTACGGTCACGAGCTTTGGGTAGTGACCGAAAGAACGAGATCACGGATACAAGCGGCTGAAATGAGTTTTCTCTACAGGGTGGCTGGTAGGGATGTGAATCTTACAACAACTCACGATTTGATTCAATTCCGATTCTCGGGGTGCCGATTCGATTCAGAATCGATTTTCGATTCTCGATTCAAATCGATTCACAATCAATATTAACAAAGAGTGTCAGTTCCAGGATTAACTACTTTCTTCTGCAAGTTAAAAAAAACTATGGGAAATTGTTATTTTACTTTAAAGAAAACTGGTTACGTTCAAGAAAGTGATTCTAAAACTGTAAACAGAGGCAATCTTTAGATGAAAAGGCAACATTTATTGTTGCTTACCTTGTAAAATTTAACAAATCTTTACAGTTACCTAATAGTAGCTTTGAAAGTAATGCAGTCAAATACTTTTCAAGCATGTGTGGCAACAAAGTTTAACATTATGAAGACTAACAGGCACTAATTAGTCTTAACAAGCATCAATTATGCACGGTGCACTCGGCATGAAACTAAACAGGACAACACCATTTAAACATTATAAAACATAATGAACTTACTTCTTGACTCATAGAACACACAGGATAATAATAAAGGTAAGTATCTGTCGTATTTCAAGCGATTGCAGCGTAGGAGCACACAGAGCTAGCAGCTACAGCTAGCGCTGGTGCTCCAGCGATGATGCGTTCAGGGACGCTCGGAAATACGGCAGTTTACATAAAGGCTTTCAGACAGAATCGATTCCGAACCTTTATGAATCAATTCTGAATCTTTATAAGTAAGAATCACGATTCTAATGCGAATCGATTTTTTTCAGGCACCTCTAGTGTCTGGGCTCTCCCTTAGAGATAGGGTGAGAAGCTCAGTCATCTGGGAGGGGCTCAGAGTAGACCCGCTGCTCCTCCACATCAAGAGGAGCCAGTTGAGGCGGCTCTGGCATCTGGTTAGGATGCCTCCTGGACGCCTCCCTGGTGAGGTTTTCCGGGCACGTCCAACCGGGAGGAGACCCAAAGGAAGACCCAGGACACACTGGAGAGATTATGTCTCTCAGCTGGCCAGGGAACGCCTTGGGATTCCCCCGGAGGAGCTGGCCCAAGTGGCTGGGGAGAGGGAGGTCTGGGCCTCTCTGCTTAGGCAAATCTCCAGATTTGTGCCTGGAGACATTCCTGTCTCGGAGCTCTACAGACACTTCCTTTGACCTCATGCTTGGTTTGTGCTCTGACGTGCACGCTCACCTGTGGGACCTCATATAGACCGAGCTGTGTTATTGGCAGACGTTTTAGACAAATATGAGAGAACCACCTTATTAATATCTTTATCTCCATAATATATTTATAGCTAATCTATGTGAGAACGTTGTTAAGAGGCATTTGTTTTGCAGATTTGTTATTGCAGCGTTACGCCGCAGGAACATCTCCAGGATGGAAACAGGAAGCACCTGAGATCAATCATGAGGTTCATGCAATGCTGTGAAAACGTGTGATTCTTCAGGTTTTATCTTTAATAAGTTAGTAGTAATCTCAAAATCCGTTTTCATGTCATCATTATGGGATGTTGTGTGTAGAAATTAGAGCAAAAACAGGAATTTAATCCATTTTGGAGCATGGCTCTTAGAACAGAGCATGGACAAAGTGATGTGTGGCAGTTTGCCAGTCCAGGTTGTTTTTTTTAATCGCTTGTCTTTTACAGGCTTCCATATGTCAGTTCCTCTGGCGTGAGCGTGTCTTTAAAAAGGGGGGCGTGACCCGTTCAGGTGTCTCTGATTGCCCCGCTGACAGTGAGAGGGAGAGACCTAGACGAGGCAGGAGGAAGATTGAGAGAGAGAGAGAGAGAAAACCCGATAAACAAAACAAAGACAAATAGCTGGGACCGCAACAAAAGAGAGGAGACGTGGAGACGGAGAGAAACGCAGATTCCCCGCGGAGGTTAAGAGCCGCGAGACCCGTCGAGACTAAGCTCACTTGGGGGTTCCGTGAGTAAATGTTTGTTTGAGAAAGTGCCGCCGAGCACCGAGCCGTTAGGTCAGCGTTTCACAGTGGCTGATACGAATCGGTGATAGGGAGGACCGGCGTGCTGCTGATGGTGTTTTTGTGTGTGTGTGTGTGTGTGTGTGTGTGTGTGTGTGTGTGTGTGTGTGTGTGTGTGTGTGTGTGTGTGTGTGTGTGATGTCCCCATTCGGGTTGGTTATTAGGATAATTAAGTCATTTGCCAGTTGTTTCTCTTTTGAATCAGAAGGGTGTAGAATGTTTTTTTTGTTGCATCCTTTGTAAGGTTACTTGTACGTCAGGTGAACTAGTCAATCCAAGTTGATCTTGTATGTCAGGAGAGAGACCTGGCTGGCACCCCACTGCTTGAGGTACAGAACCGTTACAGATGGTCTGTGGAGCAGTCAGAGCTGGGACTTCTTCCTGGTTCCTGGTTGGGTGGAGTCCTGACCCAGGATCAGGGAGGCTGCTCCATGGGAAACCAGGAAGAACCTGGTCTTTAAAGGTGTGATTTAGGACAAGAATGAAAGAAATGAGTATCTCGGTGAATGGTGGGAAATTATGGAATTACCTGGACAGAGAAGGGAAAGAATCAAGAACTCTAAAAGTGTTTAGAGAATATATCAAAACAAGTGTGTTGAGTGGATACGAATGCGTATAATTTATGTGGATATAATTGACATATGTGACCAGTTAGGTGACTGTTGAACTTGTTCATGCACAAAGATATGTTTGTTATTTAGTTTTAAAAAAGGGGCAGAAATGATAAGATTTTTTCTTCCATCTGCTCCCTTTCATTCAACTTGTACTGTGTTTATAAGTATATTGTTTTGTAGTTGTTGTATTTTTTTATTGAATGAAATAAAGAAAAAAAAAATAGTTGAATCATTTCAGAAAGAAAAACCTAAAAATAAAACCTTTGTTTGTATCCAGTACTGACTGGGATCGTTGGTGTCACAGCGACACCTGCTGGTCAGACACCTCAACTGATCTGATTTGAATTCTTCTCTCTGTTTTCCTTCATGAGCTGCAGCAGGGAAACGATTACGTTATTCAACCAGTACCTAAAGTTTTGTTTTTGTTTGTTTCAGAAGGAGCTGAGTCTTCCCAGGAGAGGCAGCTTGTGAGTATCTCTGCTGTGTGTGTGTGTGTGTGTGTTCTTGTCTAGCCATCTTAGTGAGGACCATCAGTAGCAAAGTGAGGACATTTGCCCGGCCCTCACTTTGGTGCAATCTTCCAGAGCTCTTCTCGTTAGTTTTAGAGGTCTGGTGTGAATTAAGTTTAGTTAGGGTTAGGGTATGGGTTAGGATATGGGTTAGGGTTACCCATACCCTAACCTAACCGGGTTAGGCATGATACAGTCACAACAATTAACAAAAATGAATGGAAGTCAATGGATGGTCCTCACTAAGATGGTTAGACGAGAGTGAGTGCGTGTTTATATATGTGTGTGTGTGTGTGTGTGTGTG
>SSNS01000126.1:267722-277722 GCA_006937985.1 Aphyosemion australe
GTGTGTGTGTGTGTGTGTGTGTGCGTGTGTGCGTGTGTGTGCGTGTGTGTGCGTGTGTGTGTGGCGTGTGTGTGTGTGTGTGTGTGTGTGTGTGTGTGTGGTGCGTGCTGTGTGTGTGTGTGTGTGTGTGTGTGTGTGTGTGTGTGTGTGTGTGCGTGTGCGTGTGTGTGTGCGTGCGCGTGCGCGTGCATGCGCGTGCGTGCGTGTGTGCGTGTGTGCGTGCGTGTGTGTGTGCGTGTGTGTGTGTGTGTGCGCGTGTGTGTGCGCGTGTGTGTGCGTGCGTGTGTGTGTGTGTGTGTCGGAGAGAGAGAGTGATCCAGCTTCTGTTTTGTGTTTCTCACAGTCACGGACACCGAAGTGACAGGTAACCACACACACACACTAGTCCCTCCCTCCCTCCCTCCCTCCCTAACACACACCCCCACCCCCGCATGGCTTCTGCTGCTGCTGACTCGGGAACTTCTCTCACACCTCAAAGGTGTGAGTTGGGACACCTGAACACACCTGAGAGTTTCGGCTGCTGTGATTGGCTCAAACTCAGAGGATAACTCTGTAAATCGTTTTGATTGGTGGAAGGTTACTATGAGTGTTCTGAGTGATCCTAGAACCTCTGATTGGACCCGTCCTGGTGAATAAACTCCCATCATGCTTCGCTGCCGAGCCGTGACCTTTTCGGTGTTTTCGTTCCTCCTGCAGACAGAATTACAGGCAGAACTGTGTCTCTTTGTCCTTCAAAAACCTTGATTTGTGTCTCGTTTTCAGGACGGATGGCCGCCGCTGGTCTCTGGCCTCGCTGCCCTCCTCTGGGTATGGGACCAACACCCCCAGCTCCACCGTCTCGGTACGTCTGACTTCATCATCAACTACTGAACCCAGAGGCCCATAACCAGGGGTCTCAGCATGGTTCTGACTCGGTGTGCTGGGTCTACTGGGTCTTAGCTCCGTCTCATCATCATTAATGTCAGTTCCACTGTACAGCGATGCCTAACCCAAATATTGTGTCAGCACAACACGGATCCAATCAGAACATCAGAACAATATTCCTGACCCTCCTTTGACATAATTCCCAAACCAGGAAAACTGGGACTGGAGCATTTGAACCTTTTCCTTTCATTTCTGACTGGGCTGAGAAGGCCAGCGATTCCCGAGGGATTTCAGATTCCTCCCGTTAAAAACCTGTCTTCTCCAAATGAATCCGGGTTGTTGTTGTGTCTGGAACCTCTGAGTCAGGAAGGGCAGAAGTGTGAGATGACTCTGAGACGAGTGTTAGGAACATGTGGACCAGTGGGACCACTGATGGAGCCTGATCATCTAGAGCTTGAGAAGGAGAGATGTGATGTCATCAGGAAATTAGGTCAATACATTATGTCCCCTAACCAGGATCTGCTGGTTTAGAATCAGAACCATGATGAGCTGTTACTGTTTTATGTGTCCCTGACCCTTAATCTGAGACCGGTCCGGTCCCAGCTCCGTCCAGAACCTCCGTTAGCTGCTGGTTGTAATCTGTGCTCCCTCTGTGCTCCTCCTCTCACAGTCCTCCTGTTCATCCCAGGAGAAACTGCACCAGCTGCCCTTCCAGCCCACGCCGGACGAGCTGTGCTTCCTCACCAAACACTTCAGCTCGGAGAGCATCACGGACCAGGACGGCCGCCACTCCCCCGCCATGAGACCGCGCTCCCGCAGCCTCAGGTACCGGCGCTGCCTCAACGCCTCAACGCCTGGGTCACACATGTAGAGATCCACTTTCATGTTCAGGTGTCTCGTAGCAGCTTTTGTCCCAGAACCAGGATCAGAACCTGGATCAGATCCAGGATCGGAACCAGAACAACCCATGACTCCAGGCGTGAAAAGGAAGATGTCCCGGTCCACTGTCTCAAGGCTGTGGACCGGACCGGACTGGACCGGGTTTTTGTTGGTTTATAAAAACTAAATCAGATGAAAAAAATCCTCAAAACTGTGTTTAAAGTTGACTTATAAAAACTGGACTTTTGAGAAGTACACGATCAGGTTCTGGTTCTGAATGTGTTGGCAGTTCCCATCAGCCCGGTTCTGATGAACCATTGGATCGGGTTCTACTGTCAGAATAAAACAGAACTAGTACGTCTGAAGTTCTCATGTTTCAGGTCCTCCTCCCTCCTTTATGAGTAATCAGGGGGGCGTGTCATCTGATTTAGCTCGTTATTGTCTCGACCAATCAGCTCTCAGCTTCCTGAGCACTAATTGACCTGTGACATCACCGCTCAGACATGGTGTTCCAACAGCCAGCACATTCTTCCTCTCCCACTGGTTCGGTTCTGGGTTCTGGGCTGACCCAGTTCCTCTGTAGCTCTGGTGGTGGGTTCTGGATCAGAACCAGAACAGATCAATGGTTCTTTATTGATTTTATTTCACATAAAGCAAAAATAATAAAAGAAACACATTTAATGAAGGGTTAGGGTTATTATGATGATGTTATAATGGGGGGGGGGGGGCAGCTTTTAGATCATTTCCTGTCAGATTATTTTATAATCTGCTGTTTCTTTACTTTGGCTGCAGCAGATAAAGCTGAAAACCGTTGATTTCTGTCTCCTCCTCCACCTCCTGTCGCCGTCAGCAGCTCCTTGTCTCCTGCTAGCGAGTCCCTGGAGACGCCGGGGTCTGCTGATAGCTTCACCTTCTGCTGGAGCTCGTCTCAGTTTGCTGAGACCTCCTGAGGTGTGATGGATGCGTTCAGCAGCGAGGCGTCTGATTGGTGGACAGGTTGAACTTGTGGCTGACAGACTCACTCAGACGTGGCTTCCTGTTCAGTCGTGTGAGTCCAGAGGTCGTCCCGCTCTGGGACCATGAAGACCATGTATGAAGGAGACCCTGAGCTCCTGCTGGTGTCTCCACTGTTTCATTCCCCACCTGAGCCACTCTGTCTTTATCTCCAGCTGAAGCCTGGAGGATTCCAGACAGCTGCTGGAGGAGCCAAAGCTTCACTAGAAGACAGGATCAGGTCTGGACCAGCTGGGGCACAGTGGGTTTTGCACCAGCAACTCCCAATTAAAGATTCAAACCTAGAGGGTTCTAATTTCTGTTTTTAAGACTAACCTTTGTGTCAAACTAAAAATGAACGAGGAGAAACTCTAAGAGGAGTGTGAGTCCTGGGAGAACAAAGAACATTGTTAACACGCTCGCCCCCCAGTGGTGATGTTGGGGTATTTTAATAATAAGGTGGACAGAGAGCGTTCTAAAAACGAGTCCAGAGTGATGAAGACGACGTCTGAATGTAAAAACCGACTTACGAAAGTCTTTGTTTTGTTTTCTAATCTATCGTCAGACGTTGCAGCTCCACAGCGGGTCACAGCGGGTCACGTGATCTGGGTTTGTGTTTTCAGACGGTCAGCTGATTGATGGAAACACCTCATGAGGCTTTTGTTTGTTCTGTTTTCAGCCCTGGACGCTCACCTGTGTCCTTCGACCATGAGATCATGATGATGAACCACGTGTACAAGGAGCGCTTCCCTAAGGTATACATCCCATACATGCACTTCCTGTCCCGTTACTTCCTGTCCCGTTCCCTCCTGTAACTTCCTGTATGGCTAAAGAAAGTGATTTTTGTGTTGTGCCTGGAAGCAGATTTGATTTAAACACGTTTCTGAGTCGGGTCAGAAGAAGTTCTGGTTGGGATCAGGATTGTGATGGAAGAGCTGTGGGATGTCTCTGCTCCTGTCTGTCTTTCATTTCCTGTTTAATAAGCACATTTTAGGGCATTTTGTGTCATAAACCAGACCGTCTGATGTGACTAACCCCCCACCCACCCCTCAGGCGACGGCTCAGATGGAGGAGCGTCTGGCAGACATGCTCGCCTCCTCGGCCCCGGACAAGGTCCGCCCACTGGCCGACGGGGTCCTGAGCTTCATTCACCACCAGCTGATCGAGCTGTCCAGAGACTGCCTGGGCAAAAGCAGAGAGGACCTCATCACCTCCCGCTACTTCTACGAGCTGCAGGAGAACCTGGAGAAGCTGCTGCAGGATGTGAGTCCAGCATGGAGCCGGGAGCACGAGCGTTTAGCTACGGAAGTAGAATTCAGACTCCAGGATTCTTTTTTGGAAATGTTAGAGGAAGTTTATAGAAATTAAACAGAAGGAAAAGGTCAAATTTATGACACACAGACTTTCAAAAGGAGTTCATGTTTTCATTTAATTGTAAAATTATTTTAAATCTTTTTACTGAAGGTAAACGCTTGAAGCGGGTCTCCGTTGTTTTTTCTTGTTTAATACTCAGCGTAGATACGTTCTTTACCTTGAACTACTGACCGTGTCAGCGTCACACAGTCGCCATCTTCGAGTTTCTGAAGTAAAACTGTCTTAGATCAACCCAAACTATAATAATGTAAATTAATGTGAGCCATCAATAATTATTGTATTACAGTGACCTGTATGGAAGGCAAAAAGTAGCAAAATCAAAGTCCATCCATCCATTTTCTTCCGCTTATCCGGAGTCGGGTCGCGGGGGCAGCAGCTTAAGGAGGGAAGCCCNTGTTCTCATTCCTCCTTCAAAAGGAAAGTCAGATTTCCTCTGAGGACCAAATTCCTGAGGCAGGAGATCCGGCTGTCACTCCTCCTCCTGCTCCTCCTGAGCGACTCGTAAACGGAGCGACCTGACAGAACCAGTTCACAGTGTGTGAACACGACCGACACTCATCAGAACCAATCAGTGTCACCAGAACCCTGCTCTGAAGTCTGAGCTTCCAAAAAACACCTGAACGTTCCAAACAAGACAAAGGATTTATGAAACATCCAGAAAAACGTCCCTTGATCCCTTCCCTCATCGTCGGATTGTCCTTGGATGTCAGGGAACGAACAGGAATGTTAAAGGTGTGGACAACGGGTTTTAGGGAGTAAACGGGCACACTTGGCTTCATCCTCTTGGATATCGGTGCTCAGCAGCTGGGAACAACAACTGTGAAGAGGAAAAAATAGGCTGGAGCACTCGGGACCAAGTAAAAATATTTAATCGGTGCAAATAAATGAACTAACGTTTCGACATTACTGTCTTCGTCAGAGTTACAGCTTAAATGTTGCAACAAGTTTATATATACAGGTGTTTGCAGGCTAATTAGACAGAAAACATACTAGTCAAACGCTCATTGGTTGTGAAGTTGGAGGTTGGAAAAGAGGAGGAGTCAGTATCCGTCCAATAAACATAATTCAAACATCCAATCCATTTCCATCCATTTGAGGTAGATGTTAATTTTACGAAAGAGTGAGCTACCTCAATAATGCTAAAAGCCAAATATAACAACATTTAAAACAGTGGTAGACATTTGTGATTATAAAATACATCAACATGATGTTCAGTCAGAATCCAATAAGCCTCTCTTCACAAGAGAAGATTAAGATTTTTAGTTTTTGGGAGTGTTTGGTTCTGAGGAATCGACCGAATCACGGATAAACTGGATAAAATAAATCAGTAGGATCTATTTGTTCATCATGATTAATAATGAATGAGTGAATAATGAAGCAGTGATTAGGCGTTCCGGGCTTTCTGGCTGTTCCTGCAGGCGGTGACAGCTGTGATGAAATCCTCCGTCCAGCATCAGAGAAACAAAACGCTGAACTGGAGTAACGGATCCCAGTCGCCCGGCGTCTCTGGGGAAATAAGAGCCCTGGTTTGCTCTCTGATGGAAGGGAAACGGAGAAGGAGCAACGCTCCTCCTCCTCTCCCTCTGCACTCGGCTGCTTTTGGCTGCCAGGCAGCAAACATCAAAGAGTGTGAAATTGAATGTCTAGACGCCACCTTGTCCCTCTCACAACAGAACCCCTAAATGCCAGGAGCTTCTCCGCTGGTTCCGATTCAGATTCCCTACGACAGCGTTTCCTGTCCGGGTCACCTGGATCAGGTGGGTCAGGTAAACAACAGGTCATGGTTTAAGTTTAGTCACCAAGTTTCTCCAACTTGACCCAAAATGGTCTCGTGTTCCTCCTCTTCCTGACCCACAGAAACAAACCCGGTTCTAGAAGGGTTCCAGATGCAGTGACACAAGAGCCTGAGCAGAACCCGGTTATTTTACTGTTCTGCAGATCTCAGTCCATCCTCCAGCGTGTTCCAGGATCCCCAGGGAAGCGGGATAATTAGGTTTTTGGAGTTCTGATTTAAATGGGAGCTAAAATCAGAGATGAGATTTCCTTTGAGCACCGTCCCAGTGGAAGCTGCACTATATGATGACAATAAAGGATTCTGATCCGGATCATCAGAGATGTTTTTATTCTCAGAGTTGATGGTTGAAGACCTGCTGAGACCTGCTGAGTTAAAGCAGAACATTCAGTTTGGGTCAACGTTTGGTTGTTTCTGAGCGGGGTGGGGGGTGAGATTCCTGACGAACACGTCTGATGAAACGAGGATCTGCAGCAGAGAGGAGCAACTGGAGGAGGGGGGGGTCTCATACATATTGAACACTTTGCTGATGCGTCTGAGAGGAATCTGGGTCACACGCATCACACCTGAGCCTGCAGCTCCTCAGAGTTCTCATCCATCCGGTTTGGAGCTGTCAGAAACCAACAAACACACATTTACATATTTTACATTTCTGAGCGCCGTCACACTCATCCAGATATATANCAGCTGTTAACTTTATTTTCTCTCTAAGTGTTTTTCTCCCCAGAAGAAGCTACACTGGCGTTCTGCTGAGCTGTGGTGGCCTCATGGAGGGGGCCATCGGCTGGCACACTGCTGCCAACCACCTAACATTCTCCCTTTCCTGATATTACATCTTACTTTCTTTAACATAGAATGTGCTACTATTAGTTCACCTATTGAATTAATTATAGATTCACTCAGATAAAGACAATAAAGTTTCTCTTACTCTTACTAAATAGAACTTCTACTAAGAAATCACAGTGTAGCCATAGAAACACTACTTGATATATGTGGTGTGTGTGTGTGTGTGTGTGTGTGTGTGTGTGTGTGTGTGTGTGTGGGTGCGGGGTGTGCCTGTGCCTGCTCTGTCTTCTCAACCCCCAGTGAGCCGTAGCGGATGGCTGCTCATACTGAGCCAGGATCCTCTGGAGGTTTCTTCCTGTTAAAAGGGAGTTTTCCTTCCCACTGTCGCTAAATGCTTGCTTAGTATGAGGATTGTATCAACACAATGACACTAGTCAGTGTCTTGATGCAATCTGCTGGGTCCCTTATATAGGAAACTTTTTTACTGATTGGCTTATGAACTGAACTGTATTGGAATGTTTACTTTGTGAAGTGCCTTGAGACGACTCTTGTCGTGATCTGGCGCTATAGAAATAAACTGAATTGAATTGAATAGTTATGCAGGTGACACCCAGATCTACCTAGCTCTATCACCTAGTGACTGTGGTCCCCTAGACTCACTCTGTCAGTGTCTGGAGCAAGTTAATGACTGGATGCAGTCAACCCTCTCCAGTTAAACAAAGACCAGACTGAAGTTGTTGTCTTTGGAGATCAGAAGGATAGGATGGAGGTTATTGCTCAACTTGGCTCCAGAGGAATAAAAACAAAGACTCAGGTCAGAAATCTTGGTGTCATAGTTGATTCAGACCTGAGCTTCACTGGTCACATTAAGGCTATAACTAGATCAGCGTTTCATCATCTTCATCAAACAGCAAGACTCAGAGGTCTCATGTCCAGACCAAACCTAGAGAAACTCATTCATGCGTTCATCTCCAGCAGGCTGGACTACTGCAATGGTCTTCTGTCTGGTCTTCCCAAAAAAGCTGTGAAGCAACTGCAGCTTCTTCAGAATGCTGCTGCTAGAGTCTGAACCAGAACCAAGAGAACCGAGCACATCACTCCTGTTCTTACATCTCTACACTGGTTACCAGTAAACTACAGAATCCATTCCAAAGTGCTTCTACTAGTTTATAAATCACTCAATGGCATGGGGCCAAAATACCTGCTGGATCTCCTTCAGTATCTCCACCCAGCAGGGCTCTGAGATCCTTAGGAAGCAGTCAGCTGGTAGAACCGGGTCAGAACCAAACAGGGTGAAGCTGCTTTTAGCTACTATGCTGCACACAGATGGAATCAGCTTCCTCATTACCTCAGATGAGCCCCAACTCTAGAAACTTTTAACTGACTGTTGTGACACCAGAAAGCAGAACTTGGTTCTGGTGGAGGAACAACGGGCTGGAAGAACAGAACACACCAGAGTTCTGCTTCTCTTTGACATCAAATGATTTTACTGAACCGTCATCACAAACATGACAACCAATCAGAACAGCGGCTCTGAAGAACGGAACCAGAATACAAACGGCTGGTGATGTGTTTCTATCGGACTGTGTTTCTGACACACACACACGCATGCATGCACACACGCACGCACACACACGCACACACATGCATGCACGTACACACGCACATGCACACACACACACACAGGAAGCATTTGATCTCTGTCATTGCCAGCCAAGGTTACATACATATTATTGAGGTGAACATTATTTTCTGCACCATTACACAAATAAACACTTTAAGATTCAGCAGCTATGATGAAAATAACCGACCTCTCGTGTTTTTAAGTAGGACAACTTGCACAATCGGTGGCTGCCAAATAGTTTTCTCCCCACTGTAGAAAACACTCACAGTGGAGTTTAGTTTGTCCCTTCTCAGCTCCCGTAGAAACAAAACAACAAATATAATTCTTTCCAGTACAGAGTCGTTTCAAGCGGGATTTTCAGCTTGTTTTTGTTTAAAGATCTGAGACAAAAACCCTGAATTGTGGCGTCTGGGCTGCCGTAGTTCCTGAGTCGGCCCTCAGCTGCAGCTTGATTCTGGAGGATGTTTTTGTGTGAATGTTCCTGACCGTGTGCTCCATACGGATCTGTGAGACCAGAACACGACTTGTGTTAAAGTTCTGTGACTCTGGGTCGAGTTCTGACCCTGCGCTTGTTTGGTCCTCAGCTGTCGAGCAAGCAACAGGAAGAGTTTGATTGTGACGTCGAGCACCTCCCCAACCCTTCCTCGACCTCACTCCCCTCTACACGGACACACAGGTAACACACACACAAACAGGTAACACACACACAAACAGGTAACACACACACAAGTAATAGACACACAGGTAACACACACACACACACACAAACAGGTAACACACACATGTGGTGTTTTGTTATTGGACGCCTGTGCTCACCGTGTTCAGGCATAAGGGTGTCCATATTTGTGCTCTTGGCACCAGGGTACTCAATGATTGACGTTGTCGTCTCATCTGATCTGCGGCTGCATGTCTTGGACACTTGGGTGAAAAGAGGGGCAGAGTTGTCAACTGACCACTGTTCTCGTTGGTTATAACCTATAAGACACCTGTGACTGACAGGTATCTGAGCTTGTAGCATGGCTCTCTGGAAGGAACAGGTCTTCCATGAGCGCATTGATCTGCTCGGGTCACCACGGTAACCAAACTGACATCAAACATTCAGCTCCTTAGACGTAACACACAGAGTGGAACCTTCAGTCCGTCACTCTACGGTTTTTCAGAGTCAGTTTTATGTTGAACACTTTTCCTTTATCTCTTCTGTCTCTCAGGCTGTTTCTCCCAGGCTGCATTCTGTCTTTTACTGGTTCCCCCTGAGCTGAGAGAACTTCTATCCAGTGGCAGCTGGTGAATTTTTTTTTGGGTGGGGCGCATTTTTTTATTTTTATTTTTTTATGTTAGTTCTTGTGAATGGTTTTTATCTTGAGAGGCGCTATATAAACGATCGTTATTTTCTTCATTTTGCAGGTCAGTTTTTCAGATGCGCTAACCACATATCACCACTAGGGAACGCCAAATCACCATTCTTATGCGTCACACAACTTGAAATCGACGGACTTTGTTGCTAAGTTAGCAACAAAGTTGTTCCAAAAACATGCTTCATATTGACCAATATATGCAAACCTCACACACACTAAACAGGAAGAGGCTCTTTTAAACGATAGAATCCACGTTTTCTACCTCAACACCACCCAATGACTGCTAAATGAAAAGCAAAACAAAGCTATTTTCATGAAGTCAAAAGCTAAATT